>JBCEWC010006480.1:0-15439 GCA_038996855.1 Solanum aculeatissimum
TTGTTTGTCAGATATACAAATACATATATATATTAGTTACACATATACAATTATTTGACAGATATACACATACAATTTGGCAAATATACATATACAATTCGTCTCTCTCTTCCCTTTCTCGATCTCGCTTGCCTTTCTCCTCCCCTTCAAGTCACATAACCAAGATTATACCGTATAATTAAGTAAAATATAATATATTTAACCATATTAAATTTCAAAAATAAATTATTTATGAAAATTCCCCGTAAAGTTTAAATAATTTCTTATGTAAATGAGAAGAAGATATATGAAGACATTAAAATTAAGACTGTCTTTTAATTAATTAATTACCTACTTGAAGTTGACCCCTATGTAAAATTAATGAATTTGGTAGATATGTAGCTATTAAATACCCTGTCAGTCTATTTTTACTCGTCTAGTATCGACTTGACATATCTATTAATTATCGATAAATACACTGATAATTTTACTATATTATATTTTGAATATAAAAAAAATGAATACATTGTGAGACAACAATAGTTACTAATAAGAATAAATTAAAATTGAGTAATAAATTATCTTTTAATTTGTTTAACCAGATAGGTAAAAATTAACAGAGAGTATAAATAAAGGAAAAATTAGATTGATAACCAAACATATGCTAGTTAATTAACTAATAAAGTTATAGTTTGAATTAATTACGGCTCGCGGCAAACATCTAGTTGTAATTACAGTTTGAGTTTTGTATAATTCGCACGTTGTGCTCGTTTATATAAATTTTGTGCGTGAATCAAATTTTATAGCGAAATATACAAACAATATGAATTATATAGTGAATTATATAAATATTATGCATGAATTATATAAATATTATGCATGAATTGTATAGCAAAATATACAGACGCTACACAAAACTTGCGAATTGTTAGCGAATTATACAAACGTATATAAATGTTAAGCGAGTTATATAAATAATATCATACTATAACTACGAAACGTAATTACCCAAACTATAATGATGAAAATATTTTCATAAATAAATGCATAGGTGACAAACTAAAAATATGCTATTTTCATCAAATGTTCACATTAGATGTTGAACTCAAAAAGTCTTGTAAGGTGCAGTAATTTGGAACCATATATTAAATGTCAATACTGCAAACCAACTATATAATATAAATTTAATTTAATAACTACCATACAAATAATTGAAAATATTTTTAGTTGGGGGATGGTAAGACTTTATTTATTTTATATTATAGAAAAAAATATGAGGTCCTCATCAAATGTTTCTTAGGTCTTGTTAAAAAGGAATGAAGTTTATATGCTATTTATTACGATCTTTACCATAACGATATTATTTATAAAATAAATTATTTCGTAGATTGAATATATAGTTATTTATTTATAACTATAGGAGACACTTAATATAATTTTGTGGTTTATTTATTACTAAATATTTATATTTACATTGAATCAAAAGATACATAATATGTGTTGTATATAGGTTTTTCTCGTTGAACCATAATTTGTTATAATACTTATTCAGAATAATTACAGTAGATGGTCATTTGGTTAAAATAATTATAAAAAAAAGGTCATTCGTTGTATAGAAATATATAGTGAGTTATATTTCATGTATATTGAAGCTATATTCAGTTTTTGAGTGTATCATAATGTATATTCAATATATAGTTCATATATATGAATAAAATATGACTATTATCTGTTATATATTAATTAGTTTATTATATATATTCAAAATTATCCTTTTATTCTCGTTTTCGTAATTATTTAATCATGATAAGTTGATATAATTGGATATAAATCTAAGTAAGTTTATTTATTTATTTATTTATTATTATTATTATAGCTAAATCATAGCCATGTGCCTTGTATCATAATGGACCACAAAATTAATTATGAAATTAGCCACTAGGTTGTATATATAGACAGGGACATGGATGTGTCTATTTTCATAAACTTGAAAATAATAAATTAAAATATTGTAGAAATATTTAAAAAATCAAAAAGTAAAGAAAAATCAAGTAATTTATTTTCAAGGGAAATTTTAAAAAAAATGTTGACTCTTTAGTGAACCATAGAAACCACACAAAAAAATTCAATTAGTCATCAAATTATCACTATTAGAAAATATGAAATTAATAGATAATTTTTATCTAATTTGTTGCAAAAAAAAAAAAAAGAATTTTAGTATGAAGAAAAATATTTTTTAAGAAAATAATTTTTTATTTTTTCATATTTAATTATAATCAGAATTTTTTTAAAAATATTTTCTCTAAAAAATTAAATTACATTACCATATAAAATATAATTAAATGATTTTAGATAAGATAATTTAATTTGCATTATAATATATATGGTCAGAATTTGTAATAAACGTGAGGTCCTCATGAAATTGACTTCATAATCAATTTAATTCATGCGGAATCAGGATTTCTATTAAGGGATTCAAAATTTAAAATAGTAGACATAAGAATTAATCAAAGGGAGTTCGATATCTACTATATATATAAAACAATTATTTTAATTATGCATAATTATATAATTCTTCGTCGAAGGAGGTTCGGATAAACCCCTAACAAAGGGTTACCTCTGATCCTGCTTAATTACAATAAATAGATTCATTAAGGAGATCAGATAAACCACTCCTCGTGAATAGTTAAGCTATATATTTGACTGCAATGAGAAGGATTTCAATTATCACGTCACGTTTCGTATTGATTTCATCTTCTTTATCTAAAATTTCTCAATTACATGGGGATCGAATAAAGAAACATTAAAGAGATAGTGAAAATCAAAGGTCGAGTCAGGATTTTAACTTTATAAATTTGAAATAACAATCACAAGTGCTAATGATCAAATTATATCGTTTACTATATACACAATATATATTATTTTTGTAAAAGCTATTGAAGTCGATTGAACTCGTATCTAGGCTTCTACCTCTGCCCCTCATGGAATCGAAGCGACTAGCAACACCTAATTTATTGAGCGATTGGTCAATGTATTGAAAACTCTTATTTATATCACTAGACTATAAATCTCGATCATTTCCCTTCATATAACTAATCATAGCCTTGAATAACGCCAAAAAGCCATATTATGTGATAAAATAAAAGTAATTACTTCATTTATTTTAGTTTATTTGTCTTTTTTTAGTCCGTTTTTACAAAAAGTAATCATTTTTATCTTTAATTTCAACTTTTTATATGACATATTTAAGATTGTACTATTAAATGGCGTTTTGATTTCTTTCTACACGTTTTCTAATTTAAGACCATAAAATTTTTTAAATTAATATGTTTAAATTTTTTTATGTCTAATTAAAATTCGTGTACTCCCTCTGTTCATTTTTACTTGTTACTATTTCACTTATCGAGGTCAAACTATAAAAACTTTAACCAACATTTTAAAATGTATTTTTTTTTATCATATTAATATGAGAAAGATTGTAACTTATAACATTTTTCGTATAGTTTTCAACCATCTAAATTTATATTTAGTCAAATTAACTTCGAAAAGTGAAATAATAACAAGTAAGATGGAGAGGTGAAATAACATTTTCAAAGGTGTATTTAATAAAATATTGACTCTTTGGAAAGGTAGAAGCAGACAAGCCACAAGAATAAGTCAGCAATTTAATTTGTCATAAAATTAATCCATCTGTCCATGCATAATAAATACAACAATTAATTAAATGATTATTTCCTAACTATTTTATTAAATTTTTAATGCATAGTCATATAATATATAGTAAAAAAATATTTCTCTAAGATTTGATCTTTTGGAATTTCACTTTTGACCATTATTAGGCAGGAAATTGGGAAACATAATCAGAAAATCTTCACTTGATTGAAATTAATCATAAAATATATGATTAATATTTAAATTAAAGTTTGTTTAACTATATTTCTTATGATGAAATGGTCAAAAGGTGAAGTTTAAAAAATGTTTCTAGGAGAAAAAAAAGGTCATAAAGCTAATTTACTTTTTTAAAGCTTCTTAATTAGCAACTTTTATTATTTTAATTAAGTACTATGTTTAAGAAAAATTCACATTTGTGTTTTAAACCTATGACTTATAAACTCCAACAAAACAGATATTTAGTGATAATATTTTTTTTTGTCACGACAATAATTGAGTTGATGTTATTACATTTTGAGTCGTTAAAATCTTTAGCGACATTTATATAAAATGTTGATTATAAATATTTATATTTATTATTTTTGCTATATCTATATATAATATAATGATAATTATATTATTGCTTCTAAATTCTTTATTTGTTATAGTGAAAATGAAGAATATTCATTCTAATGAACAATGCATAATCAAGATTTCCACACACACAAAAAAAATCAAAATATGATAAATAAATAAATAAATACAAAAAAATTATATATGTATAATTGTTGCACTAATTATATTAAATGTGTAGTTTAGCTGTCCAATGAAGTAGCATGAAAATGACAAGACCTTAGTAAATAAAATGTCAATAACAAAAGAAAAAAAATTATTGTCATGCGATAAGCAGGTCACAAGTTTTAGCCTTAAAAATAGTTTCTGACAGAAATATAAGATAAGACTACGTATAATGGATGATCTTTGGGATCAGTCTCTTCTTCGAATCCTGTGATTAACGAGAGTTTTAGTGCATCAAATTTGTCCTTTAATATATACTTTTGAAATTTTAGTAGACGTAGTTATTCGGTATCTGATAGGAAATAACTTACAAGTATAGAGTCAAAACTTGAACATTATTGAATTCTTTTAATTGAATTTTGATGTGTACATAAAAATTACTGAATTCATCAAATAAAATAATCGAGGTACGTATAAATTGATCCGAAGAGAAAAAGTGAAGTTGTTGGCACTTAAAAACACTCCAATCCAATTTGTTGGGGGTTGGGTCACTCACATGGAGCATTGAAAGATGTTTTATTATGATAAAATTCTTTTGCTTTTTTCCACTTTTTATTAAAAAAAATTCACAAAATGTCAACATTTTCTACAGTTTATTTACTTCAATCATGGATTTAAATATGGAAAAATTGTCTAAAGTGTTAAAAAAAAAAAGAAGGCAAATAAACAAACATTTATGGTTTAACTTCACTAGCAAGATCTATAAAACGACTAGGTAAATTATTTATACATATAAATTAGTTGAGCGGTCAATTTTTTTTTTACCTAACAAGCCTAAATATAGTACAATCCTTCGATACGATTATATGAGAAGTCTCATCATAGATGACTTTTGTATATTTCGAAGTAAACAATTATATTCATATAACTGTTGGCTATATCCGCATCTTGTAATTCAACGAAAAAAATGATCTTTCAGAAATAATCGTCATGAATTATCACCTCTTACGTATTATTATTTTAGTACATAATTTATTTATTTTTCTAACAATTGAAATGTGAATGTTGAAAGAATAATAGAATCTTGGATTGGTTTTAGTCTCTTTCCAAGAAATTCAAAACCAACATTTTTTCAAAATTCTTTCAACTAAATATATATATTTGAAAAAAAAAAGAAGACAGATCATACACAAAATGCTAGTTGTAATCATACTGTAATCTATTTACTAATTGTAATTAATTAATTAAAACTTGTTAGATTAGCAATAACAAAAAAAAATCCTTCCTAATTGGTATTATGAAAGTACACTATTAATCTTGTGATCAAATAATCATATTTTAAAGAGGTTTACCTATAAATATTATTTAAATGACCTGATAGGTGATATTCATATTAACGATGTTTAAAACTTAATCTAAAATAATTAAATAATAGAGGATGAAAGATCGAACTAAAATATCAGTTATGAATACAATAAATTCGATTGAAACCTTCTTTAAAATTCATTAAATATGAACAAATAATTAATTAGTTGGTGTAAGTATTTTCGGCAATATTTCACTTGAAAAAACCTAATAAAATTTTCAATATTTTCACTAGTATTTCAAGTACTAAATTTCAATATCTACAAATACAAACGGTTAAACTACTATTCGAAAGAAAAAGATAATTCAATACATATCTTAAGATAAGAAGTCTCACATAATCAAAATACAAGAGAGGTGTCAGGTATATAAGTAAAGAAACATTACCTACTAGTAACGCGTTTTAAAGTCCTGCGGGCCTAGGCCCAAAACAGATAATATCACTAGCAGGTTGGGTCATCACAAATGATATCACAGTCACTCTTGTATCAGCCTTGTCAATGTGAGTCAGAGTATGGCTGAGTTTAGGCAAATTTCGGTGAAGCGTCGTGTGGGCCTAGGCCCAAAACAGACAATATCACTAGCGGGTTGGATCGTTATAAATGATATCAGAGTCACTCTTGTGTCAACCTTGCCAATGTAAGTCAAAGTATGACTGAGTTTAGGCAAATCTCGGTGAAGCGTCATGCGGGTCTAGGCCGAAAACAGACAATATCACTAGTCGGGTTGGGTCGTTATAAATGATATCAAAGTCACTCCTGTGTCAGCCTTGTCAATGTGAGTCAGAGTATGACTGAGTTTAGGCAAATCTCGATGAGGCGAGGCAAATCTCAGTGTTGAGTTTAGACGGGAAGGACGTTGAATCCATAGAAAGGTGTATATAATAACCCATCTTGAGATGGATGATAAGTCTCACATCGGCAAAACACATGAGAGATGTTGAGTATATAAGTAAACAAAGCTTACATACTAGTAACGCGTTTTAAAGTCGTACAAACCCAAAGCAGATAATATCACTGGTGGGTTGGATCACAGAAAAATTAACGAAACCAATTTTAATTATCTAATTCAACATCTATAAAAAGTGTCTTCACCCACTCTCACATGCAACTCTACTCAACACTTTTCCCCTTTTCTCTCTCTAAATTATTGATTTTCCTTCTCCTTTTGCTTCTCAAAATCCATTTATTTCCTTCAAAAATTATGGGAAATTGTGTAGAAACATGTTTGCAGTGGGAAAATAGAGAGGAATCAAGGATTGTTGAAGAAAAAGAGGAAGAAAAAAAAGGGGAATTTGTGAAGGAAAATAATGAGATGGAAAAGGGAAAAACAAATATGAGATTGAAAGTAGTTTTGACTAAAGAAGAATTGGAATGGTTACTTCTTCAATTGAAATTCAGAGAAGGCAAAAATTTAGAGGAATTTTTGGGGGAAATTGAAAGAAACAGAGCTAAAATTTCTTCTGGATGGAAACCAACTTTAGAAAGTATTACAGAAAGTCCTGAAGTTCCTGAAATGATGGATAGATGACTTTTTCAATCCAATTAATTCAGATTCGCATCGTAAGTGGTTTTGCTACTATAAGAAGATATGTATTCTCAAGGCTTTAACTCGAGATTTCTGAATTTTTTTTGTATATCTTTTTTGTATGGATGTAGTTAAAATCCATGCTTGTAAATTTTCATGGTTTTTTTTCCCTTTAATACAATGGGTATTTAAAGTTTGATGATTTTTTGTTTTTAATGAAGGCTTAGATTGGAAAATTTTAGTAACTTAGTTTTCAACGAGATTGGATATCTGAATTTTATTTTATCAATGAAGATTTGTTTCCTTTTTTTGTAATTTTTTAATTTAAAATTTTATTAAGGATGTACAAATTTTAAATTTTAGAGTTTAAATTGTTAGTTACTAGCACTTGGGATTATTGTCATAAAAATTAAAATTATCTCAACTCTTTTAGACTATGATGCCTTTACTATACATTATTTTTAAGGTTAAACTTAGTTTGTTTTTTTTTGCTTTTTGCTTTTGGTTTTTTAGTCTAGTTTGATATTCGTATTTGAGCCTGATTATTTCAGATTTGTGCCGTGTAAGGTCTTATTTGGAAGAAGCACTCCCTATTATAATTTTTTTCAAACTCAAACTCAAGACATTTAATTAAGAGCAAAGTAGCCTGCAGCCACATCATAATTCCATGAGTGACATCTACCAGGAAATCGTCTCTGTATCTTTATGAGGTAGTGGTAAGATCTGCGTACCTGTGGGGTTCACTGGATATGTTATTATTGTTGCACGAGTGACATCTAAAAAAGAAAATATAATATACACAACTTTTAATCCTATTTTAAAAAAGAAAATATAATATACACAACTTTTAATCCTATCTTAAAAAATAGAAAAAAATATTTTTGAAAAATTCAATGATTAAGGCAAGCATAGGTGGAAAGGTCGAATATGAGTTGGAAGTTTTTTTTTTTCTTTTAGATTTTCTAAGTTACATCATTCAAAACTTTTTTCTCCACCTAATCCAAAAAATAATATACAATTTTCTTTACTATTTTCCCTTTTTCCTTAAGCAAAGTTCCAAATTAAGGGAAATTTGTTTAAGCAATAGGTGTGCATCATTGAAGTCTCTATATTATATCCATATTGTATTATATATTAACAAAAATAATGTTATTAATTTTAAAATTAAACATTTTGAGGAATTTTCGCATATATTCATTCAAAAATATCTTAATTATGTTTCATAAATATAGTTTAGGTAAGTACATTTTGTAACTATAGTTATAGCAACGTTTGCATAATTCACACAAAATTTGTATACGTTTGCATAATTTACTATACAATTCACAGTACTTGAATAACATTTGTCTATTTCGATATATAATTCGTGCATAACGTTTGTATGATTCGCTATACAATTCACAGTGTTTGTATATTTCTCTATACAATTTGATTTGGCAGACCTTTTGTATAATCGTGCATAGTGTCTGTATAAATTGCGCGAATTATACAAAATTCAAACTGTAATTACAACTAGATATTTATCGTGAACCGTGATTAATTCAAACTATAGCTATATTAGCTCGTAATTTTTCCTAAAAAAATCAATTTCACTTGATGATAGAACAACTATTTTGGGAAATGATGGGTACAATGAGCCCAAAAAGGAAAAGATTAAAGGCCCATTTAGGATGGAGCCCAAATTCTCTAACCCAAATGTAGAGCCCAAGAAACTAATGTTTCACTTGGAGTTCTAGTATTTCTCGTATCTTACGACAATAACAACATATTCAGTATATTTATCGTATCATGACATTATGAATTTTCTTCTCACTAAACTTGGGCAATTTAATTATCTGTTCATGTATTATTTCAACCTATTGACCCATGCAATTCAACTAATGTAATAGTTGGGCTAAATCGAGCTAAATCTTCAATCCAAATTAACTCATGAGAAATCTTCTCAAAATATTTTTAAATTTTTGTTTGTTTGTTTAATATGTATATATAACTATGTAAAAAGAGAAAAGGTTATTAGGTGATTAAATAAATCAGAAGAAAATAAACAAAGTAATTAAAACGGTAAGAGTTGAACGGATTGGGCATGGATCAATTATTAGCCCCATCTTGACTCGTCTCAATCCACTTTACCTTTAAACTGATCAACATTGATCTACTCAGTTATTAACTCAATCTATTTGAACCGCTCGACTTCAGTTAAATTTACATATTCAATAACAATACACATAACACACAAAAAAAAAAATTATTGTTGACGGAATCCTTATTTTAGCTTCGAAAATTATGATATTTTATTTATTTATTTATTATAAACACCTTTTTTCTCTTATTAAAAAGAAATTTGAGCTTGATGAAAATTCAATTCAATGCAAAACTTTCTTGCTATCAAGTCTCAAGTTTTTATTTGAACCTAACTTTGTAAGAATTTTGGAAAATACTTAACATATTTGTTGGTGAATTCTAAAAAAATGTGTTTAGTCAAATATCTTAAAAATTATAATAAGAATTTATTAATAATTGAGAAAATAAAACTACTATTATTCCAACTTTTAATGAAATAGAATTAAAAATCAAACTTGTTCAAATTTTAAGTCAATTTACTACTCTATAACAGTGTTTGTTTTGAAATATTTCAACTAGAAAAAATTACGCGGATAAGTAAATATATACTAGTTAATTAGCTAACATAGCGATAGTTTAAATTAATTACAGCTCGCAACAAACATCTAGCTGTATTTACAGATTGAGTTTTGTATAATTCGCGCGATTTATATAAATATTGTGCGCGAATCAAATTGTATAGCGAAATATACAAACACTGCGAATTGTATAAGGAATTATACAAACGTTGTGCACGAATTGTATTGAAAAAGTGTTAAAATAGAAGATTTGAATATATTAGTTAAGATGTGGAAGGAGTCAAAATGAGTAAAATTAGGGGCAAATTATAGTGACATGAGTCACACTCAAGAATATAATTTTATTTTTTATTAAAGAATTTGGAAGTATTTTAATTTTCTTGGAAGTAATTATGTAGAAGAATGAAGAAGAAAAAATAACTAAAAGACTTTTTCAAAGTTAAAATAAAATGAAATAATTTTTCACATTTTTCTATATACAAAAACAATTTAATATTATTCTACAAATAAAGTATTTCGGAGAGGATAAGATGTACGACCTTATGCAGTAATTCATAAATTATACGAGAGATGTAAATCGTATTAGGCAAGATCATTGGCAAAGGGAATCAATTTTCTGACCTCTCTTATGGAATATCACTTGTTGTATCAACTCAACAAATTCATACGGGTGTGTAGTTAAACTTAATTACTCTCTACTCTCTATTCACTTTTACTCGTCTATATATTTTAAAAGTATACCTTCCAATCATTTTTCAAGTCTATTAAAACTATACCTTAATTAATATGAATATCATAATAAAACACTTACAACACTTTATAAAGTTTGAATTTTCTTTTCAAATTTATCACTTGAATTTTAGTCAATTAACTAGTCAATAAACCTTAAAACAAGTCTTCTAGTCTAATTTTGATACTTTTAAATTGACATATATCAAAGACATTTCTGCTTTTGAATTGAAATATAGTGGCGATTCATAGAAAAGTCTTGAATTTTATTTAAAACTAAGACATAATTATAAATGGTATCTTTTATATTTTTGTGGGGGAGGTGGGGATCAGTTGAAGCGGTTCATCCAAATCTAATACTCTCGTTTATACAGAGTAATTTAATATTATTTATGAGTTTAGTTTTTTTTGTGTATGTGTTATTGAATTTTTAAAAATTAATAATTATATATACTAATATTTTTTTAAGACTAGTAAGTGTCATGCTAAATACGTTAAAGATTAAATTATCAAATTTAAATTTTGAATTCATCTCTAAAAAATGACATTGGACGGGAAAACGTTACTTCTACGACACGGAAAATAATATTTGTCCCAATAAGAAAAAAATGAACTTAGAATTAATGTAACCAAACGTGTTATATGTTTTTTTCCACATTTTTATTCGTTTTTAGTATCCTTCTAATTTTTTTATATGATATATTTTGATGGAACATAATACAAAATTAAAATTTGTAATTTAAACAAGTTATTGATATTTTATATAGTTATAAATAATTTTATAAAAAAAATAATAAAAATTTTAAAAATTAAATTCTTTGTAAATGTTACATATTATTTTGATGAAAAAAATGTGTGTTTTTATCTATCTATTAGATAGTTAAATTAACAATCTAAATTATACGCATTCATTTTAATAAGCTGTAAAATTCTAAATTTTGAATAAGATTCTCCTATTACTCTGCTTCAATAACTGCGTTTGCAGTTATTTCTTCAAGGTTAAAACGAGTTTCACACATACCCTTCGAAAAAACTCATTCCTATCGAAAACAAGGGATTTGTCTTCTATCTTGTTTTCAAGGGTGGTAACAACCTCCAGACTCCATGCTCGACTTGTCAACCTTTCTCTATCTTGTAAGGGTGATTCGACATTATTAGAAAAAACACAAACATTTTAAACATCCAAATTTGAAAGGTCTCAATTTTTATTTTAGTAATAATATGTTATAGATTTTTTAAAAAAAATTATCAAGTAAATACTATTAACAATAAAGACTATTTACTTCATATAAAAAAAAAATATTAGAATAAGTTTGATACATCTAGAATATGATTATATGATCAATTCAAAAGAATTACCAAATGAAATCAATTATAATTATTTTTAAACAATTTTGCATTTCAAAGAGATAGAAGAATAAAATTCATAAGAAAATATATTAATTTATTTTTAAAAATTTAAGGTCTTCATTCGATTTTCGTCTTAGGTCACTAATGTGCTTGTGCCGCCCTGCTATCTTGTTGTTTTTGAACTACTGATCAACCCTTCACACACCGAATAAACATTTCATGTACTAAAGACAATCAAGACGCTCAGCCATTTGTAGAATAAAACCAAGTTTCAGCCTGAGTCGTGAAAGAATTTAGGAGTCTGCAGATGGTAAAATGAACCACGAAACACTCTTTGCTGAGAGCTGTCGAACAAAGGCAGACTGCAGATGGTTAAAATGTCAATAAAACATATGACAGGTTCAGAAGATATCAACTGACAGCAGAGATGGCAGTGTTTCAATCATCAGTAATTCCCATTAATCCCATAAAACACAATATATACCTGAAAAAGAAGAAATAAAAACATCTACCCAAAAGCTAAGGCCAAGCTTGTGAAAGCCATTTCTCTCTTGTTTCTCTTATTACTCAATGATAGAGATCTCCTTTAAATCTTTGGTTCATTCAGACACTGTTTTAGGGTTTATGATGACTTTGGCCGGAAATAGCACATCCTGGCCTTATCTGCTTTGTATTTGGCCAGGAAGTATCAGTTACTGGCTTTGTAGGCATAATATTTGGTTTTGTGAACCAGGTTGTATACAGAAATTGTTTCTGGGGTCCTACATGATTGCATATAATCTTAAGCTTTTGTCTTTCCCTCATCCATCTTAAAACTATCTTCATGTGCCTTTTGCTTGTCAAGCCTCTCAAGCCAACATCCTGGAGTTTTACAGGGAAACAGTTAGCAAAGAGCAGCCTAGAGTTCTCAAAATTAAGTACCAAGGGTTCATGAGAAAATAGAAAAATCTGTAAAGTCAATGCCTATTAGCTACAGAGTCACTGCTCATCAAAGATAAGAGTGTAATGACCCTGAAGGTCATTCTTTGCGTGAGGCAACAAATAAACTAAATCTCATTTCTTTTTCAGCACCAGTTCCAGGATCTAACATTACCAGTGAGACAACAAATCAACTAAATCTCAATCCAAATCTAACTATATCAATGATTCAAATGTATTCACTCTTCTCTATGAATTACCTTTACACGTTCCCAGGTTTCGGCAATAGTGAGAGGGCCATGTTCCTTTAAGACGTCGAAGATGGTTCTGGTGATAGTTTGTGTCTGCTCCGGTGGGGTTTTAAGCTCAACCTTCATCTTTGGCTTTGGTTTCCTCCCTATGTACCTTATCGCAGTCGCAAACATCCTTCCTTTCTTCCTTCAATCTCTCTGGGTTTGTTCGTCGCGAAGAAGAAGAATGGGAGATGTGCGTGTGTCGCGTGGGTTGAGGGGAAGAAAGAAAAAGAGGGGCGCGTGGGGAATTTGAGGGTGTGTTGTATGTAATGCTGAAAATAGTAGTTGGGCCGGGTTGGGGTGTGTTTTGGGCTGGATTTGGTTTGAAATTGGGTTAAAATGGAAGCTGAAAAATAGAGTATGTCAAATAGAGTATCATTTTTATTTGTGTAGTATCTCATACTATGTTTAATTATAAAAATAGGACTAAATCATAAATATGTTGTTACACTTTAGAAGACATTCAAAGTTAAAATAATATATTTTTTAAATTAATTACGATCGGGGCAAATATCTAGCTGTAATTATAGTTTGAATTTTGTATAATTCGCATGATTTATACAAATATTGTGCGCGATTATACAAAAGTTGTGTGTGAATCAAATTGCATAGCGAAATATACAAACACGGCAAGTTGTATAGCGAATTATACAAACGTTGTGCACAAATTGTATAGCGATATATACAAACATTACACAGAAACTATGAATTCTATCTTTCTTTGTCTCGATTTTTCTTCTATATTCTTGATAGAAGAATGACCAAATAAATAGGAATTTTTGGACAGTAACAGTTATGTAACTACTCCCCCCTTTTATTTGAAATTTGTATGTTATCCCCTTTTTTATTATCTCTTTTTCCAGTTAATCATAATAAAAATAAAAATAACTGTATCAAATTGGATCGAATCGATTCACATGGACGATCAATGATCTGTAATCCAACACTAGGATAATTAGAAGAGATAATTGAACAAGGGTTAAAATAGAAGATTTGAATATATTAGTTAAGATGTGGAAGGAGTCAAAATAAGTAAAATTAGGGGCAAATTATAGTGACATGAGTCACACTCAAGAATATAATTTTTTTTTTAATTAAAGAATTTGGAAGTATTTTAATTTTCTTGGAACTAATTATGTAGAAGAATGAACTAGAAAAATAACTAAAAGACTTTTTCAAAGTTAAAATAAAATGAAATAATTTTTCACATTTCTATATAAAAAAAAACAATTTAATATTATTCTACAAATAAAATATTCCAGAGAGGATAAGATGTACGATCTTATGAAGTAATTCATAAATTATATGAGAGATGTAAATCGTATTAGGCAAGATCAATCCCTGCACCAACTTTGCTAGACTTAATTACTCTCTCCTCTATCTTCACTTTTACTCGTCTATAGATATTAAAAGTTTATATTCTATCTTAATATTAATTACTCACTTCCTATCATTTTTTGTCACTCTCAGAACCTATATTTTGGACGTGTCCGACACTCAAAGACCATTGTTGGTCCCCAAGCGAACTCTTGGCCTGACTGACACACTCAACTGAAAACTTTAACATGCATGCAAAAAACATAATAAAGTAAACTTTAACAGGGTTTTAATCTGGGATGGGTGGGGAAAATACTAGAATGCCCTTGCTTTTAAAACTAAATGTCAAGTACCGTGATGGAGCAAGTCCGCGTTAATTTCAGTTCATTTTTCGATGAAAAACTTAAAACGCATTGAGAAACTATTTTTCTGTAAAATAACACATAATCGCACTTGTCTAGTGCGTTTTATAAATAAAAAAAAAACTATCACGGAATAGGTCCGCCACGCAGACCTATCGCGTACCCTTTTGATTGTGCAATTTTGCTTCAAAAAATTATCTTTTGATTCGGTTGGCCTAAAATTCAATAAACATTATTTTTTCACATAATTTTTCGGGCTGATCGTAATTCCAACCTCAGATTTGCTAAAAGAAGTTTAAAAAATGTGTTATGCGAACGTTCTCTTATCTAGGGATAGTTTAATAATTTTCAGGCTATAACATTTTTCAAGTCTCTTAAAACTACACCTTAATTAATATGAATATCATAATAAAATATATACATCATTTTTTATTTTTATAAAATGTACAAAAGTCCTTTATAGACAAATAAAAAGCAAGGGAGGGAACAACTTAATAAAGTTTGAATTTTCTTTTCAAATTTATCACTTGAATTTTAGTCAATTAACTAGTCAATAAACCTTAAAACAAGT
>JBCEWC010006481.1:8839-22969 GCA_038996855.1 Solanum aculeatissimum
AGGTTGGTGTGTTGTGGAAGGCCCCGACACGGGTGCGGCAACAATTTTGGAGAGTCCGAGCAACTTAGCTTTTAGACATTTGTTAGCTTGGAAATGTGCTCAAAATATTCTATATTTTCTACTGCAAGTTTTTTATTGCTGAGGACTTCATTACGACATTTACTGGACACCATGAGCTAATTATCCTTCTTACCTATTATGTTTAATATCAGGTGAAAAAGGACATGCTGCTAGAACCTGGGGAATTGCAGCATTTCCAGAATCATTCATCTCAGATGGCAGCCCTGGATTTCATAGTTTCAACTGCTAGTAATGTATTTGTTCCCACTTATGATGGAAACATGGCTAAAGTTGTTGAAGGTCATCGAAGGTACATATTACCTACTGTTCTGAAAATGATTCCGTAACATTAACAACTATTATAAAGGGAATCTTGATTATCTTTTGCAGGTATCTTGGGTTTAAGAAAACCATTCGATTGGATCGAAAAAGACTGGTAGAGTTATTAGATTTGCATCAGAACGGAACACTTACATGGGATGAGTTTACAGCTGCAGTTCGTCAAGCACATGAGGGACGAATGGGACAGCTGGCTCGACGCAGAGTTATTGCAGATAAACCAAAAGAAGAAGATTATTTTTATGCAAATCCACAGGAGTGTCTGTGTGAGAGTAAAAGCTGTGATGACTTGTTTGGCCCTGATAATTCCACTACCGTCCAATGATAATGCACAGGTGTTTCGTGAAGAAAGCAAAGGGAAAGGCGCAAAGTTATGCACACTTGAAATCTGTTGGCCAAAAGGCCAAAATGCAGCCTTCAGTCATCAGGGCATTTTGGAGAGGCGTTTTTTCATAGATAGGTAGTTTATAATTGGGAGAAGCAAGAGGAAAAACATGAAGAAACCAAATGTGCCATAGTAAAAAAGAAAAGAAGTATCATGTTAATGTGTTCATTCATTTTGTTCATATGTTTTTGCTCTCTTCAACAAGTTGGACAGTGTTGATTGTATTTGATACCACAGTTATTTACAGGAAGATAACCCTTTTTACAATCAAATGCTCTAAAATGTGGAGCAAAGAGTTGTAACAGTTTAATCATTTATCTAAATGTCATGCCCAAAAAGGGTAGTTGAAGCAATTCCAAATTGTGTGCTGAGAAGTCAGATAGCTAAGTTGAGGTTCTTTTAAGAACCTATATACTTTAAATTCTAGATTCGCCTCTGCCTCTTTAAGTCCAAGCTGTAATAACTCAACTAGACTGATCATAAGGTCAGCAAGGAGTTGCTTACTTTGGCTCTCCAACAAGGTCAAGATCTTTAAGCCTTCTTTCTTGGTAGTACTCTAAATCATCTAGTTCCAATTCTCTCTCTCTAAAGATATCGTCGAGTTGCTGTAAAACTTTCTTCTCCCCTGCTCTTACCCCTACTGCTATCTGAAGCCTTGAACTGAGATTCCCTTCCTTCATCAGTTTCTCATCCTACAATAATCATTATGTTCAATGCCAAAAAATAAAATACATGTACTACATGATGGAGATAAAATGGGTTTATTCATACATTTTAGAGTCCAGATTACCATATTATTTAGCAGAATGCTTGACAATGAAAACATGGACAACCAAAATAAAGGCCAGGGGCAATGGCAATTTCATAGTAGCACTATCAGTTATGTAAATTTACCTCTTCAATTGTGGTGTGATATCCAGGAAGTGCAGATTTGCATGTATCTCGTACGATTTTACATATGAGTTCTTCATTTGCTCTGCTAACAGGCAACTCCAGAAGATTCCAAACAGCATTTCTGGACATTGATTCTAGTAGGAAAGCATCAGTTCCATCAAGGGCAACCAGCCTTAGATATGGAAATAGATAAGAAGGGAGAGATTGCCCAAGTTTTATGTCAAAGTAAGCAGTTTCTCCTAGGCCATTTGACTCTGCTATACCCAGCTTGTCCCCATAAAAGTTGTCAGACTTTGATATTTCCAATGTTAAAGTAAATGCATCACGAGCTGAGTTTGGTTCAATGAAGCCATAGCCAATAGCCATATCAGCATTGCTTTTTTTCAAGCCATATTGGATGAGAAACTGTCAAAAACACATCTGTTATGTACCATTTTAGTTCTAACAGAAGTACTTCAAAACTTCAATCAAACATATGAAGCAATCAAGGCTTTCTATAGACCCTTAACAGATGATCCAACAAAAATGCTACATGATGCATGAAATTATGATATAGGAAGTAATCAATTGTTCTCTTTTTCCCTCCAAAATGTTAGCTTTTGAGGAACTATAGCAGAATGACTTGTTGTCTAGTGAAGAGAGTTCCCAAATTTTGATTAACTCAACAAGCCTTACCTGGTCACCAGCCTTCAGTTTCAATGGACTTTGAAAAGAAAATAACAAATCCCAGGAGAACAGACCTGCTGGTCCACCAACTTCATGGATATGATCTTCTGTGGTCACTTTGGCACTGTGGTTTGCCTGATAAGTAAACCATTTGTGCAACGTTATTCATCAATCGATAGCCAAATATATGGTGAAATGCTATATTCGAAAAGAACTTCAACAAACAAAGAAATTATGACAACAGTCCTCGGATTGAATTAATACTCGTTTCTAGCTGAAACTAAAGCTTCCATGTCTATATGGGTTCATTTGATCCATCAAAATATTCATACTAGACAACTTCAACTGCTTATCTAAGTATTTTTCGTTTACCTAAAATCTTACCAGGTCAGCAAAGGGAACCAGCATTAGATTTTGATTCCCAACACAGGAAAACGCCCTTGATCTGAGGATTCCAAATGCCCAAAAGAAATCATCCAAGGTAATAGGAAAAGGGAAAAGTTGCTTGTTACTAAGTATGACTTCTTCCACTTTTTGAAATTCATTTTGCACATAATCTTTCACACTCATTGTTGTGCTTAAAAGTTGAGTCCCTGCAAATGATAGCATGACAAACAAATTAATCACAATACCTGGAACTCTTAAATTCTCACTTAATCAAACAAGGAACATCACATTTCCTATCTAGCTACGAGCAAATTCATCATCGTTAGAGACAATGCCATCACATTCTACATATTCGCCTATGTAGAAGGCATACCAATCTCTCCATAGTCACATGAAAACAATCAACTAGCCTACAAAAATACAAGATTACATCCAGCGCTGAAACGAGCTTCAAGAGATTCTGTAACCATATATGATGACTCTCAATAGTCCAGAATTTTAAGACTATAACAATAGTAACAAGCAATGAGGATAAGCCATGATTTTATGGTAGAGTTGCTCCTTTGGTAACCTAAAGGTCACGAGTTTAAGGCGTAAAAGCAGATTCTCGTAGAAATACAATGGGAACACTACATACCCTATACCTAACGTTCCCCTACTTTGGACTAGTCAGGGAGTACTTTGTCATGGGATAAACAACAACAACAACAACAGACCAGTGTCATCCCATAGTTGGGATATGCGGAGGATGGTGTGTACGCAACCTTAACTCTATCTTGTGAAGGTAGAGAAACTGTTTCAGATAGACGCTCGGCTAAAGTAAACCATATCAAACTCGAGTTTGAAAAGAAAATACAATAATGAGGAAATCATGCTAAAGGTAAAGGAGTAGAACGATAGCAAAATAACAAACAAGACATAACTGAAGAAAGGAAACAACTTGTACCAAAATAAAAGAATGATAGTAGTAACTTAAGTTCTACACACTACACCACGCAAAAATGACACAATCAGGTCAGTTCACTTATAAGAGAATTCGAGGTAAACTATCTACGTTAAAATCATTAATTAATAACCTGCTTATAATGGTTAGTAGTCTACTATCACACGTTAAACTACATTGATAGAGTTAAAAAAAAAAGTTACACTATCAGCATATATAACTTAACTTCATCATGAACACAAGAATCTGCAAATTTCCTATTAAAGGCATGTTGTACAAGGAAGTAAGATTACCTTGAATCTCAGAGAGCTCCTCTTCAGACCTGCACTGAAAGAACATACCAAGCAATCTTCATCAGCAACACAACTTCCACAAAAAATTATTCATACAAACTGTAAAGATAAAGATATGACATTTGAGCCTAGCTCAATCACAAAAACTAGCTTGTTAATGGAGGATTGCCCAAGACCATATAAATAGACCAGTAGTCCAACTAATGTGGGACTCTAGCCCACTCTAACACTCCCCTTCATGCCCGGGCATAACTGAGGCACAGACCAGATTTCGGGCCATATAAGCACACCATTAGTCCAACCAATATGGAATTCTAACTCACTCTAGCACTACCCTTCATGGCCAAGTGCAACTGGAGTGTGGACCGGGAGCCCCAATGGGGATGGACCTGGTTCCGATATTGTAAAGACATGACACTTGAGCCTAACTCAAACTAAAAGGCTAGCTCATGAGGGGAGAGATTGCCCAAAAACATATACGCAGATCACCAGTCCATTCTCCAACCAACGGAGGCTCTAACAACAATGAACAAACAAACAAACAAAAATTTAAAGGCAGACCCACCAATATACAGTGGAATCAGTGCACTCTGGAAGGACAGCCATGTAATATTTCCACTTGGAATCATCTTTCCATTTCTCTCTCAACAAGAAAAGAGCAAGTGAAATCCAAGGTTCTAATCCAGTACACACATTCCCAATTTCAGATTCTGCAACTGTATCTGTGTTGATCCAAAACCTCCTAGGCACTCCTAGAACTGTTTCCCCTTTTGAAATATCTCTGTTAGCAACTAATCCTAAACCTTCTGGTACAACTCCTGGCTTTACAGGTGTCTTTATTGATACAACCCCTTCATCACATAGCCACTTCCAGAATGTTTGGACTGGTTCTGGAATTTTTGGGTCTAGTTCTCTTAACTGAAGTGAATTTATCAAGAATGGTTTTTGGGAATTGTGTAAAGATTGAAACTTTATTCTGAATTTTTTGGTTTTGAGTGGACAGAGGAAAGAAGAAGAGGGTAAAGAGAAAACAGAAGCCATTTTTTCTAGCTGTTTCCCTCTAGCTGAGACACTGAATTTCAGAGTAACTAGATTTCCAGATGAGGTTGTTAATCAGTTAACACTAGACCTTTTCTTTATTTTTATTTTACGTTTTGGTTTCTCATCCGATGTCCGTTACTCATGTTTCAGATAAAAAAAAGATAGTACAAGATAATAGAACTTTAATGGTTGTAATGTTATGCAGGTGAAACAATGTATATTTATCCTGGTCTCAGAAACAAATGACTGGTTATGGTTAGCTTTGAGGTGTGGTCCTCCTACTATTCTGATATTCTTTGGTAATATCCTTCTTGCTCTTACAAATAACTTGCTCTTTGTATGAGAGCATTGTAGATCAGTCTTGCAATCATAATGTCATACTAGTGTGTATATCTCCCTGCTCATTGCACATTTCACCAAAGGGTGTTCCCAAAAAGTGGTGGTCTAGTTAGGGCAGCCCATCAGACATTCATTGGACTTGTATGACACAAGCTTGTTATCCTTCCACTGCATAGAGCGAGAGCTATTCGTTGCTCTGTTAAACCAGCCTTCGCTTGAGCTACGTGACCCAACTCTATGCTTGGACAGGGCAGGCCAGAGAATCATCACACAAGCCCTACCTTCTGGACAGGCCCAACATTCCACCACACTAATGCCCTCACTTGAGTTACAAGCTCACGCAACTGAGCTCGGCAATATGAGCTATGCTCTCTGCACAAATAAAGAGGCAAATAGCTATATTTATCAGCGATGTGGGAGAGCTCCTTGGGGTGAAAAGGATTACTTATGTCCAGGAAAAGGAAATTTGTTATTAGGAACTTATGATTTCTTCCTCTCTTTTCTGTCTAACTAGTTGCTTCATAAACATTATGCTTAAAAAACAAAGTTATACCGAGAAAAGCAAGATTGACATGATTTGAATATGTAAAAAGGAGGTATTTGGATGCATCAGCGAGATGACGTAACTTCAACTTAAAAAGATCTTTTTAAAAATGATTTGAATATGTAAAAATTATAATTTTCAAAAAACAATAGAATGAAAAAATATATTTTAAAATATTAATCAAAAAGTTTCAAAAACATCTCTATCATAATCAAAGGTGTGAGATTCGAGCTGATGCAAATAGAAAAAATCAGTTAGGATAGCTTTTCAATATCTTAAACTTAATTTAATCGGCCCAATATAAGTGAAAAACCAAAGAAAAAGTGAAATAAAAAAGAAAGAAAAGTTCATGTATTAAGTGATTAACAACCTCATCTTGAAATCTAGTTACTCTGAAATCCAGTGCCTCAGCTAGAGGGACAGAAAGCTAGAAAAAAATGGCTTCTGTTTTCTGTTTACCCTCTTCATCTTTCCTCTGTCCACTCAAAACCACAAAATTCAGAACAAAGTTTCAATCTTTACACAGTTCCCAAAAACCATTCTTGATAAATTCACTTCAGGTACAAGAACTTGACCCAAAAATACCAGAACCAGTCCAAACATTCTGGAAGTGGTTATGTGATGAAGGGGTTGTATCAGCAAAGACACCTGTAAAGCCAGGAATTGTACCAGAAGGTTTAGGATTGGTAGCTAAGAGGGATATTTCAAAAGGGGAGACAGTTCTAGAAGTTCCTAGAAGGTTCTGGATTAATCCAGATGCAGTTGCAGATACTGAAATTGGGAGTGTGTGTAGTGGATTGAAACCTTGGATTTCTGTTGCTCTTTTCTTGCTTAGAGAGAAAAGGAGAGATGACTCCAAGTGGAAATATTACATGGCTGTTCTTCCAGATTATACTGATTCCACTATATATTGGTGGGTCTGCCTTTAATTTGCTTTCTTTTTATGTTTTTTATCAATAATTTTTTTTGGAAGTTGTGTTGCTGATGAAGGTTCTTGATAAATGTTCTCCAGTGCAGGTCTGAAGAGGAGCTTTCTGAGATTCAAGGTAATCTGCTTTCCTTGTTAAATCAAACCTTAAATTGGAAAAACATCATGTATATAAAGGATATCAAACTTGACCTCAAGTGGCAAGTGAATACTACAACTTTGAGAGGGTAAATCTATATACCTCAACTTGGTCTCCACTTGCAACTAAACACTCCAACTTGTCCCCTCTGTGACTCGCGGACACTTGACGCTACGTGACACATAATTTTTGGAGGTGTCTAGATAATCGTTTTGTAAGTTGGAGTTTCAGTGGAGACAAGTTGACGTGCTAGATGTGCATACTCAAATTTTGAGTGTTTAGTTACCGATTGAGGCCAACTTAAAGTGTCTATCTATGTATTATGCCAATTGGAAGAGTGCAGTTTTTTCTGTTCATTGATGGAATTGAGTTATATATTCTGACAATGTAATCTTTTTTACCTCTATTATTGTAGTTTAACGTGTGATAGTAGGATATTAATCATTTTACTAGCTTATAATTAATGTTTTAACGTCAATATTTTACCATTAATAATCATATAAGTGATCTGGCCTGAATGTGTTAAACATTTTTGTACTGTGAAGTATGTAGAACTTAAAAACTCTTTGTTTTATTACTGATGTGCTTGCTCCATGACAAGGTACTCCCTGACTAGTCCAAGGTTTTTTTCTTTTTGGAGGGGGTGGGGGTGGAGAGAAGGGATAGTGGCGGTCAGTATATGGTATATCGCCTTCCCCTTGACCTTTAGGTTACCAAAGGAGCTATTCTGCCAACGTATCATGGGTCGTCTTAGTTGTTTATATTGTTATTATTTTGGACTATTGGAAGTGTTATCATATGGTTATAGAATCTCTTGAAGTTTTTTTTGGCTTTGGATGCAATCTTGTATGTTGTAAGCTTCATGTAACCTATGAAATTATGATCCCTTATGACTTAGAGATACCCATAATGCCTTTGTAGTGTTGTTACATGATTGTCTTGATTATACTCCATAATAAATCTGTAGAATGCGATGGAATTGTCTCTTAAGATGATGAAATTACTTGCAGCTAGATAAGATATGTGATGTTCCTTGTTTGGTAAGTGAGAATTTAAGAGCTCCAAATATTTGTGACTAATTTGTTTGTCATGCTATCGTTTGCAGGGACTCAACTTTTAAGCACAACGTTGAGTGTGAAAGAGTATGTGCAAAATGAATTTCAAAAAGTGCAAGAAGAAGTCATACTTCGTAACAAGCAGCTTTTCCCTTTCCATATAACCTTGGATGATTTTTTCTGGGCATTTGGAATACTCAGATCAAGGGCGTTTTCCCGTCTTCGGAACCAAAATCTTATTCTGGTTCCATTTGCTGACCTGGTAAGATTTTAAGTAAATGAAATTACTTAGATAAGCAGTTGAAGTTTTTGAATGATGAATGACTCTTTATAAGAAGCCCACAATGCTGAGGCTCTGGCTCTATGTACCTTTGGTAAATGCTGTTGCTTGATGTTGTTAAGTAAATCAATATCTCCAAGCCAAAGATAATGGAAAATGAAAAGAAAAAAAATTGAATACCAGACGACAGGTTAAAAGGATATTATTACGCTCCTGAAGCTCCACGATCTTTCCTTGTTTCGAGTAAGACAAGGAAGTGTTGGATTTTGAATCAATGCACCTTAGTTACAAGATTGATTCAAAAGTATGTTTGAAAGCTTTAGTTTCAGCTAGAGACGAGTATTAACTGAGTCCGAGGACTGTTGTCAGACTTTCTTTGTATATAACATTTCATCATTTTCTTAGCTCTGATGGATTGGTGAATAACGTTATATGAATGGTTTACTTGCCAGACAAACCACAATGCCAGAGTGACCACAGAAGATCATGCTCATGAAGTTAGGGGACCGGCTGGTCTGTTCTCGTGGGATTTGTTATTTTCTTTACGAAGTCCATTGAAACTGAAGGCTGGAGACCAGGTAAAGCTTACTGTATTCTTCAAAATTCAGAAACCATCTTTATTATAGAATAAGCCATTCTGCTATTGTTCATCGAAAAGCTGACATTGTGAAAACAATTATTCATTACTTCCTATCTCATAATCACATGCATTACATAGCATTTCAATTTGATCATCCGTTAATGAACAATAGCCAAAACGGTGCATAACATATGTGGTGATTTTGACAGTTTTTCATCCAATATGACATAAACAAAAGCAATGCTGATATGGCTCTTGATTATGGCTTCATCGAACCAAGTTCAGGTCGAGATGCATTTACATTAACATTGGAAATATCAGAGTCTGACGAATTTTATGATGACAAGCTGGATATAGCAGAGTCAAATGGCCTAGGAGAAACTGCTTACTTTGACATAAAACTTGGACAATCTCTTCCCCCTTCTCTGATTCCATATCTAAGGCTGGTTGCCCTTTGTGGAACTGATGCTTTCCTACTAGAATCAATCTTCAGAAATGCTGTTTGGGGTCATCTTGAGTTACCTGTCAGCAGAGACAATGAGGAGCTCATATGTAAAGTCGTACGAGATGCATGCAAATCTGCACTTTCTGCCTATCACACCACAATTGAAGAGGTAAATTTACATCACTAGTTAATTATGTAACCATGCCATTTTCATTGTCACCTTCCTTTAAAGCAGTCTTCTGAATTCTATGGTATCTTGATTCTGAATCTTATGAAAAAAACTGCTTTAAGGCATTGAACACAATGGTTATTGTAGGATGAGAAACTGATGGAGGAAGGGAACCTCAGTTCAAGGCTTAAGATAGCAGTAGGGATAAGAGCAGGAGAGAAGAAGGTTTTACAACAAATCGACGATATCTTTAGAGAAAGAGAACTGGAATTAGATGAATTAGAATACTACCAAGAAAGGAGGCTTAAAGATCTTGGTCTTGTTGGAGAGCAAGGAGATATCATATTTTGGGAGCCAAAATAAGGAACATTATGATCAGTCTAGTTGAGTTATAACAGCTTCGACATAAAACGGTTTCTTCTATCTGATGTAAATAATGCAAGATGAGTTTTTTGTTTTCTTCTTGTGAAATGCTCATTTGATTGAGGAGAACATTATCTTCCTATTTGGTTTCTCATTTAAAGCTGTTAGCTTTTAAATTGATTTTTTCTGTCACTCCTATGTTTCTCCCACACTGCTGATTCATATTGCTATTTTCCTCTTTATTAACATTTGTGTACACAAATCATAATGCCGAAAGGGTTGCTCTAATTAAACCCTCACTTTTTTGGGCTTGATTTGTACTCCAAATGGTCCGTAACATGGATGAATTCATATATTGTATTCAATGTATCACATATACAATTGATCTATATAACAAATACAATTATACCAGGTTGTATCAATAAATATATATTTTGGTTCATGGTTACTCTTAGCTACATAGTTAAGGAAACACTCTATTTCCATTTCGAATGTAGGTGTAACCAACCTTCTATTAAGGATCGAGCCGGAACAACTTTTTCTTCCTAAATATCATACCATTGTATCAACGAATTACAAGCATATGTTTATTTCTCCACCCTGTATCTTTACTTCACACAATGTATAACAAATTCAAAAAAACCATTGTCATTTCGAGTCTCAGAACCAAGTGAAAAAACACAACGGTTTGCTGAATATTTACAGACACCAGAAACTGTTAAGAGCAACTCAAGAACACATGGACAGAGATGGAAAGGTTGGTTGAAATGGGGGGATGCAGATTTTGGGGCAAAATCCTCAAATGGTCTCAAGGGCATGAAGGATATCGTCCTTTAAGTCATCAAAATCTTCTACTCCAAAGCTAAACCGGATCAGATTGTCAGCAATACCAAATTTTGCCCTCTCCTCTCGGCTGAGATCCCTGTAGAAAATTGAATAGATAATATCAGCTACATTATACAGAAATATATTCGCCATGTCATACTTCGGTTTTCAACTTTATCTGAATTCTCTATAAAATTTAGTCGAACAAACATCTGAATGCCAACATTTCTTCCAACAGTGAAATGTTAGGTGACAGTTATATTCAACCAGCAAGAGAGTTGAACAAATACTTTATATCGATTGTAAGCCATGACTGTGCAATGAACGGGGATATAAATATACATACCAGTATGACATTATTGCAGGCTGATCTACAATACTCTCACAGCCCCCAAAAGAAGGGGCAATGTAAGGGATTTTTAGAGCATCAATAAACTTCGCTGTGGTAAGCAAGTCTCCGTCAATCTGTAGAATAAATCAGTAAGGTATTTGTAAGAACAAGAATATATTACCCAAGAAAGCACAGAATATCAGAATTAAGAGGACCATACCTCAAAACTAACCACCCCACCGTAACCCGTCATTTGTTTCTTGGCCAACTGGTTCTCAGGGTGACTACTGAGACCAGGATAGTATACACGCTTCACCTGCATAACATTACAACAATTAAAGTTTTATGATCATCATCATGTATTTTATAGACCCTTGCATTCTGCAATCATTAATGAACAAATGAGATAGCATACGCACCAATTCACGTCATAGTTTTATACAGGCAAGAAATGCCAGACTGAAATTTCTAGCTCAAGGTTATAGAGTTATGTCGACTGTGGAATGTCTTGGTTTTTTGGAGAATAATGTGTACCTTGGGATGATCCTCTAGAAGTTTAGCCATCCTTAATGCAGTAGAATTCTGCTGCCGTACTCGAAGATGCAGTGTCTTCATACCTCGTATAATCAGGTAGCTAGCCATCTGTTTATAACAGACATACAAGGCATCAGGCATCAAAAAAATGAACAAATGCACCTAATTAGCATGTAAACTAAATAAAAAACTTCAAAATTTAATCAACAATCCAGATAACTAACTGAAAATGAGCTTTAGGACATCAGTCAAAAGGAGAAAATACAATATGTCAATATAAGACTTGAAAAGGTGCAGATCAACTCACAGGGCTAAGAGTTCCACCAATAATGTTATGGAGGGTACGAACTTGAGCCACAAGCTTCTCGGAACCACTGACACAACCAGCAATGACCTAAAGCATTAAAATGTTAGGTTACAATTGACATTTCAACGAACACAGTAGCTTGACAGGACACTGAACTAAGGAACATTTCTGCTACAGAGACTCACATCATTGTGGCCACCAATATATTTGGTTGCAGAATGCAAAACGATATCAGCACCCAGAGCAAGGGACTTTTGGTTCAAAGGTGTTGCAAAAGTTCCATCCACGCATACGAGAGCTCCTTTTCGGTGGCACAATTCGCAAACCAATTCAATGTCGACACACCGCAGAAATGGATTTGTTGGAGACTCGGTAAAGAATAGAGCAACCTATACTTGACAAATAGTTCACAAAGTGAGGCTAGTGAATGTCCAAAGAACAAGAAATGAAGAAGAGTCGGGACTTATGGCAGACAACATTGAATCCAACTTACATTGTTCTTTTCCAATGCAGATCCCAAGGCATCCACATCAGCAGGATCGATCACAGTGGCCTGGAGAAAACATGTTTAACATATACTCACTGGGAGAGTATTAGCAATCACACAACACATCCTCTGGAACTTCTAATTGAAACACTAATAAGAAGCAGCCAAGAGATGCATTAGAAGCCATACCACTATAGCTGTTAGATAGTTAAAAAAACTAAGGGTTCTCCTATTCTATTAGGCTACATTATGGCCTAAATGAGGAATTGGAGGCACCAACCTTGCATTCTTCAACACTCTCTCTATCGCCTAGTCTACTGGGACTTTCTCTTGCCAAGACTGAATTGTTTAAGTAGCTTCAAGCTTGAGCTGAACACTAGAGAAGCTCAGCTCACTAGCTCAGTATCCTCAGAGACCTATCAGGCTATATATCATCACTAATAAATACTAAATAGCTTAAAACATTACTTCCGCATTAGAGAATCTATTAGTAACTCCTGCATTAGAGAATCTATTAGTATCAACATCATCTGTAGAATCTCAAATCTTTCCTGCTTCTTCAGATCGCTGTAGTGTTGTTAATGACCCTTTTGTTGGGGACAAGTGCAGATGTCAAAACTAGAAGCTGCAAAAACAATATAACGTACAGGACAGGGAAACAAATATGAATCACTCTTAAAAGGTCAGAACCATCTTTTTGGAGCCCAGTGAAAGAATTGGTTGAAAATAAAGAGCGAAAATTTGCAAAAACAATGTTTTCCTACTTCATCAAATAGCTCAAACTGAATTAAAGAAAACAGAATGTACCTTGATTCCCATTTTGGGGAGTACTGTCTCAATGAAAATTCTAGTCTTCCTGTAGCAATCTCTTGTTGTCACAATATGACCACCAGCTGGAACCAATGCCATTAGCAAAATGGTGCTAGCACACATTCCAGATGCCATTAAAAGTGTGGACTCAGCCCCCTCGAGTGCACTGTTCAGAGAAGAACTGATTTCTTGTTTATCTTTTTTAGTTTGAGAAAGTAAGCACAAGCAGCAAATGGAGTTCTTTAATTTAGCAAATGGGCATACCTAATTTTTTCCTCAGCAACAACAGTGGTTGGGTTTCCATAACGCCCATACTCGAAACTTGAATAGCATCCCTCCTATTTCGACAAAATAAATCACTCATAAGCATGGTCTAATAAAAAGAGAACAGGATAGATAAAAACGTTTGTAGGAAAATGAAGTACCTTAAAATCAATAAGCTCAGCTGTATTCTTGAAGAAATAAGCAGAAGTATTAACAACAGGAGTGGTGATTCCATCAGTTACAATACCACGTCCTAGCCTTTCACCTGAGTAGTAGAAACATCCAAGCCACATCAATCACGAAACTCATGATCCTTCCACCCACCTTCCATATTCACATTTCATTCTGATATTTAGTTGCATATTTTTTTCATTTAAGAAAGAAAAATTCACAGCAACAGGGTACTAAAGTTACCTTTATCTTTAAGGTTACCAATCAATGTAATGTACTACACTGGCCTAATTTTGTAAATACGTTTTTCTATCGTACGCGCATAAACCTTATACTCAAAAACTATACTCCAAGAACCCACCATCCCATTTTATTTGACACAATCACTATTTTGAAGAACTTCTTGACTAGGATTTCTTAAGATCAATTGAATAAGTATATTTTGTTGGAGCATACGCCAGGGGCGGCTCAACCTCGTTGGTGGCCTAAGGCCAAAATTAAATTAGAGGCCTTAAATTTAAGAAAAAAATTATACATATTTTTATTTGAAA
>JBCEWC010006482.1:0-22968 GCA_038996855.1 Solanum aculeatissimum
AAATCTTGAATTTAGCTCCCGAAATGGCAATTCTCTATCAAGAACGAAACATACATATCACAAGAAATTCAATGACACCCATATTACTATATGTCTAACCTATACCCAAAACTCATCCAATTCTCCTAAATTTCAAACCTAGGGTTAAATCATTGATCCTCCAAATAATACAACCCTATTGATATTTATAAAATATAATAGTCTCAATATATAATTACCTATACTAATATACTTAATTTATAACGTGATACCAAAAGTGATTAAAAGATATCAAGATCGTAACCAACTGATTATAAAATCAGTGGCGAGAGTGCACGAACTTAACTTGCAGAACAAAAGTTTAATTCCCTATATGTTAATGGTTTTCCCACTCATGTCATTAAATAACTAAGGGATAATATGCATTAATTATGATAACAACAGAATGCTGCCACTTACTTTGATCCTCAATATAAATTCCTAACCACACATTTGCTTTAAGCCATAAACTATCTAATTTGTGATTATAATATCAAGAAGTGGAGTTCAAGTAGCTCATTACCTGGACGGATTGAACGTTTCGATGTTTCTCAAGCCGCGACAGTTTGCTTTAATTCTTCTCCTCTTATTTTCTAATTTAATTAGGTTATAATGAAAGAATTAAACCCTACTACTAATTTTAATACATATGCTAAGTGGTATAGAATATTTAATAAGTTATCAATTTAGTCCCCTACTTAACTAGTTATCTAAATTTACCTGAAACTTAAATAATCGTAGTTATTGAATAGTCCAAAATACTCACTTAAAATTTACGAGAGGATATTTAAAATTATAAGAGGACTAATTCTCAAAATGGGTCATTACATATTTTCGTTAGTTTTCATATCGAAACTCAATCGGTAAGGAAGGTTTCATCTCAACTTTTGTTTTAAAGGATCTTTGTGGCCTTTATTCATTTCAACTCTATCATCCCACTATAGAATATGATTTAATACCTATATTCAAGGTTAAAATCACTCAGTATGATCCCATACACATTAGAGAAAAGTTCAAATCTTAGCTTAGAAAGTTTCAAGGTGTTACATATCTTCCCTTCTTTGTGTGATACTTTTTACGACCTTTGAATTAGAAATATGAATTAATTTGTTAAGCGAAAATGCAAGTATGCATAGTTATTTAAAAATTAAATAATTACTTGTAGTAAGGTAGATATTTCAATAAAATGTAAAAAAATGAATACATTACTTACCAACAAAACAAATCATCAATTATCACCTTCAACTCTTTTTCTATTTTTTTCAAAAAGGTAGAGTTCATGAATTATGTCATGAACGCTGCAAAATAAACTAAAATCATGTTATTAGAAAATAAATAATTTAGATAAATAAATACAAAATACGATAACATGAAAAATAAATTAAACAACGTGAGATGTATAGAGGTAAAAAATTTAAAAGAAAAATACTACAAATTATATGTAAAATAACAATATAATCTTATTCACCTTTTTTTTTATTTATTTATAAAGATCCTATATAGAGAGATTCTATCATTAATTAGAATCCATGGTAAATTAGGTTTTTCCTTAGCGACGACAGGGTTTCTTGATTCAAATAAGGAAGAAGTATAAGTCTAGCAAATAAGGAAGATTTAGGAGTGTTTTCACGGTTAGAAGTCCTTCTTTTATCACTTCTTTCCATATATTTTAGAAGTTAATATTATAAATATAATTAAATAATAATTTAAAGAAAATTGGAGAAAAGACGATTTATCTAAAGCATAGTCTTTTAATGAAATGCAAAAAGTTTAATCAATATTTCTAAGGGTCTTCACGTTTTTAATATAGTATAGATTATTTTATTTTATTATAGTTATAATTTACAAAAATATTACATAAAAAAATCAAGTTTATTAAGAACTTAAATGAAAACTTATAATATGTTAAATTAGAAGTGTTATATAATAAAATATTGATATGTTGATAAATAGTGTCATAAATGATATTGAGTTGAAGTACCAAAATATCAGATATTATATCAAAATAGAAGTTGATGTAATATTTAGTGTAAGGCAGGGTGAATCTAGGTGTCAGGGGGTCACTTGAATCCCCTTCGTCAAAAAATTACTTCATATATATAAGGTCAAATTATATATATATTAAAATGAATCACCTGAAAACAAATTACAAGTTTAGCTTATTGAATAACCCACTTTTTATTTTAATTTTTTAATTTAAAATGGTCTTTTGGCCAATATATCTACACCAAATATAGTCATTCAATTGTTTTGATTCCCTTAACAGTCGATTTGACAAGTTACCATATAAAATAGTTGCTCCCTCTATCCCATATTATATGGACACTGTCCATTTTACATACTTATTAAGAAATCATTAATGCACTAGTAGGTTTTACCATTTTACCCTTCATTTGTATCAATGTACATTAAATTAAGTTAGAAAAAATCATTAATACACTAATTAATGGTGGGGTAAAATGAAAAAATAATAATTAATTTTATCCTAATTTAGTAAGTGTCCATATAATATGGGAAAAATATGTATAGAAAGATGTTCATATAATATGGGACGGAGGTAGTAGCAATTAATGGTCGTGTTGGGGTATTGACTTTTTTTTAAAAAAAAAATTATTTCTTTATATTAGTAGTGCCATTTTTTTATTTTTTTTATTTTGGCCTTTATCTTTCCCTTTTTTTAAAAATTGAAACATATTTTTTTTGTCGTGCTATGTTAAAGTAAAACTAAAAAAAAGAAACATTTTCAATTTTTTTTTTGTTTTTTTAAAAGATTTTCCCCTTTTGTAATTGTTTCACTTCATTTGTGAAAAAAAAAATGTTTATGCCATTTTATTATTTCTTCTTTATTCTTTTATTTATTAAGATGGGATGCATAATAGTCAAATAAATATTGATATTGATACACTATATAATTATATATATAATATCGATACATAATTATGCTCCATTTATATAATATTGATATATCACATACTTATTTATATAGTGTTGATGCACGTTTATATATAATTTATACAATATCGATATGTGTTTACATACTATTTATATAATATTGATACATGTTGTAATACCTAATTTTATACAATATTGATATATTACATAACTATTTATACAATATTGATACAAGTTTATACACATTTATACAATATCGATATAGTACATATATACCACATAAGTATTTATACAATATCAATATATTACATATACATAGTAAAAATCATTAAAAAAGAGTTTTTTAAAAAAATATTTTTTCTTTGAAAAAATGCAGTAAAAAATTAAAAAGATAAGTTTATTTATTTAAAAAATTCAATGTTGCAAAGGAAGAGAAAATGAAAGAAAAAAAAGGAAAGGAAACCAAAAAAAAAAAGCCTATGCCTTGGGCTGATTTTGAGTTAAGTAGCTGGGCCGATTTTGGGCTCAGCAATTGGCCCAATATTGGCTATTCTTTTATAAAAAGAATAGGATGGACTACTTTTCTTGTAATATATAGTGTAAATTTTATAAATGGCAAACATATAAAATCTAATTATTCTCCGTAGTTATACTTTGGGTAATTTCATTTCATAACTATAATTATAACAACGTTTGTGTAATTCACGTAGTATTTGTATACATTTGTATAATTCGTTGTACAATTCACAACTTTTTGTATAGCATTTGTATTTTTTGCTATAAAATTCATGCACAATATTTGTATAATTCACTATACAATTCATAGTGTGTGTATATTTCACTATACAATTTGATTCGCGCACAACTTTTGTATAATCTCACACAACGTTTGTATAAATCGCACGAATTAAATAAAACTCCAACTGTAATGTTGCAATCCGTAATTAATTCAAAGTATAGTTATGTTAGCTAATTAACTAGTATATGTTTGCTTATCAACGTAATTTTTTTTATATTAATGAAATTTTTCTCCTTTTTAAAGCTTTAGTGAAGACTTAGTTGGGCTCAACTTTTGGGCTTGGATCTTCCTTTTTCATTATTTTTTTCTGTAAAATTTTTAGAAAATACATAGTGTAAGTAATAAATTTCAATCTGTCCCAACTCTTTGTAAATTTACAAAAATCCCTTAAAATAAGCCTTATGTGGATCCATTCGTCGGAAAGTAGATTCATATGTAATGATTCATCATATTTAGTTTTAGTTTCGATTTAAACGGAAAGTAGCATAGTTTCAGCTTCCAATCTCTTAAAATTTGCTTAAAAAATCCTAATCAAATCCCTAACAAAAAAGTAATAATGCGTTTCAAAAATTCAAAATTTACAGATCTTCGACCTGTGACCAAAAGGGAACGCTACTGTAAATAAAAAAAATGAGCCAAAATATGTTGAATGTGGCTATTTTATTGAGGCATTCTGGAATTTGAGAAAACAATGTTGTTTATTCGTGATACAAGAGTGACGGAGTAGTTGCTGGACAAATAATTTCATTTTTGAATCTCAAATCCACCATTACCGTTGAATTGGAAATCGACGAGGCGAGAAAAGACATAGAAATTTGATACATTGTCAAAGGTAGTTCATCGCCAATGGTGATCAGAAACGACATGGAAGTAAGACTATATTTTGAGATAAAAAGGAACGATCCTAGAATTTTAAAATATTCACTGTGCATCGATGTAATTTTCAAGACGGATAGAGAAATACATCACTTTGATGCTACATTTGGCGAAGTTATTTATAATTTTTTTTAAAATTATTCTATTGAGTCTTAGTTAATTATATATTCAATATTGAAAATGTGTTTAATTTAGAATTAAATACATGTGTTATTTTGGATGACTCATTGCAATAAAATAATTTACCCAGACCTCCTACAATGAATCAAACAAATATGCTAAAGTGTATAGACGTGTATAATGTTATGTTGGTGTATCAAGTTATAGGATACACCATATTTATCACAATTTTTTTTATAACTAGTACACTTGATATGTTAATGTTGTTAAAAAATCAAGCTCTTAAGTTAAGTATTAATCAATTATTATTTTGGATGATTCATTGCAAGAAAATATTTTAACAAAGACCTGGTTCAATACATCAAATAACTATAGTAAAGTGTATAACCATGAATCATGTAATAATGGTGTATCTAGTTTAAGATACAATGTATTGACTACATTTTTCATCACATTGTGATTCAATTGATCTATTAATGTAGTTAAATGCCAAATTTTTATATGTAGTGTTAATGAAGTATCATTTTTTTATGATTCACTGCACTTAAACCTGATATAATGGAGAAACCAAATTGACTAAGGTGTATACTTGATGTATCATGTAGTAAGATACACTGCAAAAACTTGATATGTTAATGTTTTTAAAAAAATCAAGCTTTTGAATCAAACATTAATCAAGTATCATTTTGGATGATTCATTGCAAGAAAATAATCTAATACAGGTCTGGTTCAATGCATCAAATAACTATAGTAAAGTGTATAGCCATGAATCATATAATAATGGTGTATCTAGTTGTAAGATACAATGTACTGATCACATTTTTTCATCACATTGTGATTCATTGATGTATTAATGTAGTTAAATGTCAAATTTCTATATGTAGTGTTAATGAAGTATCATTTTGTTTGATTCACTGTAACTAAACAAGTTTATTCTAACCTAATATAATGGAGCAACCAACTTGACTAAGGTGTATACTTGATGTATCATGTAATAAGATACACTACAAATACACTTGATATATTAATGTTGTTAAAAATCAAGCTTCTAAATCAAACATTAATCAAGTATCATTTTGGATGATTCATTGCAAGAAAGTAATCTAACACAAACTTGGTGCAATCAAATTACTATAGTAAAGTGTATGTCATGTATCATGTAATAGTGGTGTATATAGTTTAAAGATACAATGTACTGACCACATTTTTATCACATTGTGATTCAATTGATCTATTAATGTAGTTGAAAGATAAATTTCTATATGTAATGTTAATGAAGTATCATTTTATATGATTCACCACAACTAGATAAGTTTATTCAAACCTTATATAATGGATCGACCAAATTTTCTAAGGTTTATAAATAAAGTATCATGTATTTAGATACATTGCAATACAAATTTTTTTTATCACTATAACACTAACATATTACACTGTATCATGACACATGATACATAAAACTGAGTAGTCTTTGACTAATGACACACCTGATTTGTGAAAGGTAAAATAATTACATTAATTTTTTAAAACAAAATATAAAGAATTCATATGAGTGCCAATTTAAAAAAAAAATAAGATTCATTACTGTAACTATTGGTAAATATCTAATTTATATTAACTAAGTCATATGCAACTGCTTCTTTGGACAGGTTCTTCGATTTTGGTGGGTCGTTATTTTCGCTGACATATCCTTCCATTGCCTTTTCACAACCATATCTCCATATTAGTGCATCGTATCTTGTTCGTAGAAAGTCTGAGTAAAAAACACCTGATGGAATTTCAATTCCATCCCTAAGATACTCAGTTAAAACAACAACATACAATCCACAGTCCCTAAAAAAAAGAATGTATGTACATTTAAAACCAAAAGACAGAATAATTTTAAGAAATATAAACATTTTAAGAAATTTAATCTATATTAACTTCAAACCCTGCAAAACAAGAATGATATATGAAAAAACAGTATATATTAACTAAAAAATGCACTGTCTATGTAACAAACAGAATTAAAATAATAATGAATTAACATGATTCATTGCAGTGTGTATTATGTTGTTTGTTGCATTCAATATTTTTCTATGATCACAAGGTGTAACATGCAATGTGATACATTTGTTATGTTTTATCTAAGAGAATAACAAAACTCATACTAATCAACATTAATTGATACATATCAAATTGAAAAAAAAAAACTTGTGTATCATATATGTCAATTAATACTTTTAAAATAAGAATTCACTATTAAAAAAATACTAGATACATAAATACGTCACAACTCAAAACAGTTAGCCTAAGAAGATACAAATTAATCAGTCAACCTATACTGCCCCAATCAATCATCAACTCATACTAGCCAAAATATTGTCCCAATGAATCACCATATTCAACTATTTCATAACTAACAATATTTAAGATAATAGAATCATCAACCCATACCAGTTAGCAAAAGATTGTAACATTAAAAATGCACAAGTTATACACATGTATCAGTCACAAAATAATTTTTTTTGTAAACGACTCGAAAATATAAAAATATACAAGATACATACTACACACATGAATCACTATATTTTCTTTATGAATTAACCAACGAATTTTGGAATGATGATTAGATATTGTGTTTGAAAAAAATAAACTGTAGGCAAAAATGGTCGATTAATTACAACTTATGGTTTCTTCTTCGGCTTTTTTGAGACTTTTGGATCTGGGGGATTTGCACTTGAAGCTTTGTCCTTGTTCGATTGGACTTCTCCCTTTTTCTTCATGGGCAGAAGATTGTGAATGTGTTTGGATCTGTCTTCATGAAAAAATCCATCGTCAGAGTTATAGACACCATCTCGAATAGCTTCTTCTTACTCTAATTGAGTGAGCCCAATACTAAAGGATGAAAGATTATTCATATGTATTAGTATATAAACTGAAATTGTTAGTGATTTTCTAAAGAATCCGTATGAAATTGGAATGGGGAAGATGAAGTTAACCTTTCTTTTTTTGAAATTTGAAATTGAATAATAGAGTACAAAAATATCGGTTGAATTGGAGAGAAATTGAAATTAACTGAATCAAGTTGAGCTTGATTTTAGGAGCAAAGCTAGGGTTTGTTGCAAAAGAGGTGAGATTGTGAAAGGAGTGTATCAAACGTGCATATAGAGGAATAGGAAAAGAAGGATTTTGAAAATTTTTAAAATTGGTACGGAATATTTGAGAATAATTTAAATTAAGGTGTGTACTTTTGTTAATTTTTCTCCATTTTTTCTTTTATGCTATTTCTTTCTAATTTGTCTTTGTTTAAATTTATTAGACACAATTTTTTTTAATTTTTATTCTTTTTATATTTATTATTCATTTTATTTCAACATGATTCTTTTTTCATGTACTAACTTGAATAAACTCTTTTTAAAATGATGATTATATTTAATTTGAAATTAAGATAAAAAAATATAAAATCAGGTAAATTAGATGGAACTGAATGAAGAAACTTAAAAATCACCAATATCCTTTTAATAATATTAATTTAATAGAATTCATGGATTATTTTTTTCAATTCTATATCAGAGAAATAGAAACTAAATTTATTAGATTTATTCATTATCTGTCTTTTTACAAATGATGATGAACCTAATAAATTGAACTAAAAATACTGACGATGTCATTTATTTATCTTAATATGCATTGTAAATAATATTAGTAACTCTGTTCTTACACACGTTGGTGAATCTTGATGATTTTCTTAGTAATATGTTGTTCAATGGATACTAATTTAAAATTTTTTAAAAGTATAAAATAAAGTAAAACATTACAAAATAAAAATATAAAAAACATAAAAAAATTTAAGAATGCTCGATATGTAGGAAGCAATATTTAATGCAGTATGAGAATGTAAGTTAAATTTAGTGGGTTATGGTAAATATTTTTCCTTCCAGATCACTTTCTTTTTCATCCTTCAATTTACTTCATGTTTTAGAAATTAACTTATGTAATACAATTGATCCACTAAATTTTTTTTATCAACGTATCTTTGTTCTTGATATCTTCGATTAGCTTGATATTTACTCATATCAATCAATGAAATATCATGATTGCTTATACAAAGAGCATGTCGAGGGGGCTACTATTGGTTCTTCTCCTCAATGAACATCGTGAATATAATAAATGGCATAAGCATATGACTTTGGTCCATCATCCATCCTTTATTCAAATGGTAAAATCATTGTATATGCATAATAAGCTAGCTGCATTTGCCAAAGACATTTAGTCTTTTGTCTTCCCATTTCGACACTCAGGTTCCAAAAAAACTGAGTTGAATGTCTGGCATATCTCTATGCTTTCTGAGTCTATGCATAATTTACCTCAAACTCGTCACAAACATGTGTGAATATTAGTCATTCCACAAACCATCTCGGCTTTGTAGCTTTGAGTTTGCAGTATGGATAGCTAGTAGTTTCGTTAACTATGTACAATATGAGGGAGACCCCTTATTCAGCTGAAGTAGATGGGATTTACATCCATAATCAGGATTCATGCATATATGGTTATAGGTCAGTATGCATGATACTGTGCTTCCATTTCCATGTCTATATCATATAATCGTAAAGCATTACATTGGTCTCAGGGACAGTAAGTGGCAACTTATCAATATAAAGGTAGAAACTCCTTAAGTTCTCCTGCACAAGTATGGTGTTATCAACCACATCACAGTCACTAGTTAGAACCCACAAGTCTCTGGACTTTACTCTTGTTAGACTGCCTCGGCAAAAAGGACATGATTGAGACCGGATGTACCTGACAGATAATGATAATGGATTTTAATGTCTTTGTTTCAAATTACACAGTAGATGTTTGGTTGGAAACATTTATGAGAGGAAATCATGTATGGCTTCACTTCAAAATCCTACTCAAATCAATATTCCCAATACTGATATTTAGTATTTGCAAATATTGATAGTCAAATCAGTATTTACAAATAATTAAGTCTAGCATTTGAAGTACTCAAGGATGCCAAAACAGGACAATGTTGTTAAAATTTATGAAACTAGTTATGCAAAGGGGTCGGAGTCTCTTTCATACCAGTCATGGAAACAACCAACACACATGGAATGACTACAATTAGGCAAAACCACCTTGGAGCCAGTCTCCATGCATATACCACATTCTTGTTCTTCTCCCCCCGGTGTACTTTTATATGACCGTCTTTTCTCTTCAACTCCTCCTCCATTTGAAGTGTTAGAGCGTTGAGTTACTTTATGATTCTCCTTCATTAGTTCCACTAGATTTCCCTCCAGTTGCTTTAGTGAAGGATATATAATAGCTGCAAGATTTTACTACAACTGTTGAGCATTGATACACACCTTTCGACATCATTTTATTATTATTGTTAGTTACCCCCCTCCTCTGGTCACAATTTAGGTGATGATGTTCGACTGAGCATGAAATTTAAGAATGAAAAAGTCTTTGAAACTTGTGGTCTAAAACAAGCCATAAATATTTGTGCAGTCAAGATTAGAATGAGAGGTCTAAAGTTAAATTGTTACTACATAGTAGAAAGTGTCATTCTTTACTGGACAAACTAAAAAAAAAAGTTTTCAAATAAATTGGTTGTGAGGGAGTAGTCTTATGAAATTGATTAACCAAGTTCCAACTATAATATTCAATTTCTTGCCTCTTCCTAGTTCCTAATCTAAGTTGTATTCACCTCCAACTTAAATCGCTCACATTCATGTCGCAATCTCCCTCCCATTTTTGTACTCTAAACCAAAAGAAGAACAAACAAGGAAAGAATACAAACCATAGAATTCTCTAATTGTGGCTTTCCTTTCTTGTGGGGACACTGTTGGCATTCGATCAACATAAACCTATAAAGATGACTAGTTTAGATTCTAAAACTTGAGCTGTGAAAGTGTGAAACAAATGGACAAAGACAACCAAAAGAACTCAACTCTAGGTAATGCCTTTAATTTGCAAAAACAAAAAGTGAATTGAAGTAAAAGCGAAAAGCTCACCTTGTAAACAAGAATGTGAAGGAGCCCTAAGCTACTAGCCAGAGTATCTAAACAACTGTAGTCCATCCATTCTATTAGAAATAGCAAGAAGGGTGCAAGAAAACCATAGGAAATTTTCATCTGAACACAATCCCCATCGCGATCCCGGGGAATTGTTGCTGCCCTGCAAAACACACATCATGAACAAAACAATTGTAAACTAGTTGTTCTTCACACAGTTGTTGTATATCTAACAAGAACAAAACTACAACTTATGGAAAGGAAATTTGAACCACCTCAAAAGCAAATTCTTCATAAGCTAACACTATTCCTTTTATTTCTTCTCCAGTAACTGATGAAATGTACCATCTAATCTAAAAACTTAAAACTATTAGAGATGGGACACCTTTACTTACAGTTACTAGGTATACTATGCCTCAACGTTGGCCCTGACTTTTTTCTTTCTAGGGCCAAACACGTGAAAATATAAATAACAGATTCATCTTAGTTACAACAATAACAAACCTAGCGTAGGAGAGGCAAAGCTCGACAACTAACTAGACATATTGATCTTTACTTAGATTATGAAAAACAAAAGCAAAGAGAAAAGAAAGAAAGAGTTACATAGTATTGGCATGTTGAACATCAGCTTCAAGGGCTTTGATGGATTCTCTAAAGGAAGAATTCTGACTCTGATTCTGCCACATTTATTCTCAACCTTTTTTACTTGAGCTTTCTTGAAAAGCAAAAAAGAGGGTATTTTAGGATGATGCTTTAAACTAGCTATTAATAAGGAGAAGAAAATAAGGAGTGGTTGGTTGGTTAGGATTGCTTAATGCTTTTAACTTGCCTTCTTCAAGCCTCAAAGTAAAGAAAAGGATATCTTCAATATGTGTCATCTAATTACTTTTCTTTTCTTTTTCTTTTTAAATTAAATTATCATTTTCCTATATCAAAAACAATAGCACTCTGGTTATTAGGCAAATGCCATTTTCAGTGCTTATTTTAGGATCAACGTGACCTTTTTTTTTTTTTTACATTTAATTTTTGGGACATGATGGATTCTTAAATTTCTCGATTAAATGACTTGAGCCACGCAGTAAATTGCATATCTAAAAGAAAGTAGAACATTTAACTTATAAAAATATCTTTTTCTTTATTATATTATTAATACATATGAGTTAGAGACTTTTTTTTTGTCGATCAAAAAATATAGAATATCGATCAATCAACTTATGAGATATAAAAAAAGTCATAAAACTATTATTAATTCGGGGAACTTACCTATATATACCATATTTAGAAAATATTTATTATTTATAACAAATATAATTTTAATATATATACTAGTAAAGCCTGTCCGGGCGATGTCCGGACCCACTAAATATGTTTGATTATTTTTATACTTTTTTCGTATAACTAAATTTGAATTTAAAATATGATATTTCATTTATTTTAATTTGTTTGTCCTTGGTATTGGATGGGGTGGGTGGGGGGTGGAGGCAGCTTAAACAGGCAGAACGACGAAGAGTTGCTTGCTTTGGAAGATTGTGGTTGGTCAAGAGCAGGAGCAAGCAGCACAAGCACGAAGGACGACGAAGAATTGCCTACTTTGGAAGGTTGTGGTTAGTCAGGCTCACACTTATTGATTATTTTTACATTCTTATTCGTATAACTAAATTTGAATTTAAAATATGATATCTCATTTTACATGACTTAAAATAATTGATCGAGGCGAGATAATAAAATCACAATTAAAACAGTTGGAAAAATATCTCATTAGAGGTAATATTGTAAAATTACAGTCGAAACAGTTAAAGAAATATAATTAAGCAGCCAAAGCAGGCAGCTCAAGCAGGCAAGACGACAGAGAGTTGCCTGCTTTGGAAGGTTGTGGTTGGTCAGGAGTAGGAGCAGGCGCGACGATGAAGAGTTGTCTGCTTTGGAAGACTGTGGTTGGTCAGGAGTAGGAGCAAGCAACTCAACACAAAGGACGGTGAAGAGTTGTCTGCTTTGGAAGGTTGTGGTTGGTCATACTCATACTTATTGATTATTTTTACATTCTTATTCGTATAACTAAATTTGAATTTAAAATATGATATCTCATTTTACACGACTTAAAATAATTGATCGGGGTAAGATAGTAAAATCACAATCGAAATAGTTGCAAAAATGAGATAGTAAAATCACAGTTGAAACAGTTGGAAAAATATCTCATTAGGGATAATATTGTAAAATTACAGTTGAATCAGTTGAAGAAATATAACTAAGCAGCTCAAGCAGGCAGCTCAAGCGGACCGGACGACGGAGAGCTACCTGCTTTGGAAGGTTGTGGTTAGTCAGGAGTGGAAGCAGGCAACTTAAGTAGGCAGGACAACGAAAAGTAGGACTCACATTGGTGAGATAGCAAAATCACAATTGAAATAGTTGCAAAAATGAGATAGTAAAATCACAGTTGAAACAGTTGGAAAAATGTCTCATCAGAAGTAATATTGTAAAATTATAGTCGAATCAGTTGAAGAAATATAGTTAAGCAGCTGAAGCAGACAACTCAAGCAGACAGGACGACAGAAAGCTACCTGTTTCGGAAGGTTGTGGTTGGTTAGGAGCAAAAACAAGCAGCTCAAGTAGGCAGGACAACGAAAGTAGGACTCACACTTATATATATATAGAAGAAATTTGAATTTAAAACATGATATCTCATTTTACATGATTTAAAATAATTGATCGGGGCGAGATAGTAAAATCACAATCGAAATAGTTGCAATAATGAGATAGTAAAATTACAATTGAAACAGTTGAAAAAATGTCTCATTAGGGGTAATATTGTAAAATTATAGTAGAATTAGTTAAAGAAATATAATTAAGTAGCTGGAGCAGGAAGCTCAAGCAGGCAGGACGATGAAGAGTTGCTTGATTTGGAAGATTGTGATTGGTCAGGAGCGGAAGCAGGCAGGACAACCAAAAGTAGGACTCACATATTTTTAAAATTTAAATTTAAAATATGATATCTCATTTTACATGACTTAAAATAATTGATCGGGGAGAGATAGTAAAATCACAATCGAAATAGTTGCAATAATGAGATAGTAAAATCACAGTTGGAAAAATGTTTCATCATTGGTAATATTGTAAAATTATAGTAGAATCAGTTAAAGAAATATAATTAAGAAGCTGAATCAGACAGCTCAAGCAGGCAGGACGATGAAAAGCTACCTGCTTTGGAAGGTTGTGATTGGTCAGGAGGGGAAGCAGACAGCTCAAGCAGGCAGGACAACCGAAAGTAAGAGTTACACTTATTTATATAGATAATTCACTTTCACTTTTAATGCATAATGCAATTTTTTCATCAAAATATAAGTTTAATATATTTTGAGACACTTATAATACATCTTTATTACATGCAAACATATTTTTATATATACTGTAATTCATTTTTAGTATATAGTACAAATTTTTTATCAAAATAATTGTAATGCATTTTAATATATATATATAATTGACTTTTAATACGTATCACAATTGCTATAAATGGTAAAAAAAAATTCAAATATGAAATATCTAGATAATAAATAAAGAATATATTTTAAAATGATAAATATTTTATAAAAGATATTCAAAAAGGTAATTGTTCCTATTAATTATGTGTGACACATAACAACACCTCTTTAAAACTAGATGCAAAGAGCCCATGTACGAGCCCAATATATATTATTTTGCTTTCTCAATTTATGTGACTCAAATAGAATTTGAAATTTTAATTCAATTTTTAGTTATTTTAAGTTTCTATTTATTTGATTTATAGTAATTTTTAATTAGTTTTCAAATAATACATATTACTCCCTTTGTCCCAATTTATGTAGCCCTCATAGAATTTTGAGAATCAATCAAATTTTTTATATTTCTTTAAATAATTAAAATTATTAATTATTGTGATTTACAAAATATTGTTAATTAAGAAAAAAAAGACTATGTTTTCGAAAATCAATTTTCGAAAATTACAGAGTTGACACTTAATTTTTAAAGGAAAATTAAGAAAATCAAATTAATTTTAAAATCTAACAGGGATTTCTAAAAAATTTCAAATATTGGGTAAGGGATTCAATTTCTATTTTGAGAAGAGATTAATTACTCAAAATAACAGCTTAATTGCGGTTGATCGACGATTAGAAAAAATGACTAACTTAAAAAAATAATTTGAATGTTCCTAAGTTACCTAACTTTGATAAGTCTAATTTTTCTAAAATGAAATTAACACTAAGAAATTCACAAAATCATCAAAGATGAAGATTTAACATAAATGGTTGGCTTTGGAGAATTAAATTAGATTAAAATTAAAGCAAACAAAGAGTTAGAGTCAACACACAAATAAATACAAGAATAGAATAAAATAAAAATAAGGGAAACTTACATAAATCCCATAGTATAAAAAATAAATTATATTTTATCCCTACTTTTTACTAATTTACGAAAATCCTTAAAATATGAGCAATCTGAATTTATCTCAATACACATGATACATAACAAGTGAAATATCAATTAATTATTCTGTTACGATTAAAAAGGAAACAAAATCTAAACATTAATATGAAATCCCACAAATCACGTTGATTTCAATCTCTCCCAAATCATAAACAACTCCTACCAATTCAAATTTCAAATTTTCCTCTCACATCTCTCTCAATTGTCCTAGATTTAAATAATCAATAGATTCGGTGATGCAATAACAACTACCGTTGCTTCCAGATCCGGTGACATCATTTTCGTCAACGTTGAACGAGCAGTGATTTTTTGACATTTCTACTCTGTAAATTTTCAATGAATCATGAACATACATCTTTGAATTTCATAAAAATATATATTTAAATAACAAATTCATATCAGTTAGCGTAAGGTGATACACATCAAAATACAAAAAAATATGCCCCAATTAATACTTTTAAATGTGAATCAACTATACAAAAAAAAAATACTAGAGCATGTTTAATGAATCACCATAAAAATTAGTTAACAACCCACAATAAATCATCAGATTTACATGAATCATTAAATTAATATGAATCATCTCATAGTGTATCATTTTGTTTGATACACTCAATGAATCGTCAACATGTAACAGTCAGAAACTATGACAATTAGTCACTTTATTCAACTCACACATGACTAAGGTTTTATGTCCCAATGAATCAGCATGTTTAATGATTCACCGTAAAAATTAATTAACAAGTCTCAATGAATCATCAAATTTCAATAAATCTTCACCTTGTTTGATACACCCAATGAATCATCAATCAATAACAAGCAAAAATTGTCTCAGTGAAACACTGTGTGTTTGAAAAAACGAACCTTAGGCAAAGATGGTCGATTAATTACGGCTTTGACTTTCTTCTTGCGTTTTTTTTAATCTTTGGATCTGGTTTTTTTTTTAGATTTTTGGATCTGGTGTGTTTAGATCTGTGAATTTCAAAAGAAACCGTATGAAATTGGAATGGGAAAGATGAAGTTAACCTACCTTATTTTTGAAATTTGAAATTGATAATAGAGGGAGAAAAGATCGGTTGAGATTGGGGAGAACTTGATTTTAGGCGAAAAAAAGGGTTTGTGGCGGAGAAGATAAGCTTGTGAAATAAGTGTATTGGGTGTGTGGAGCGAAAATATAAAAAGAGGGATTTTTAAAATTTTTAAAAATGGTAGAGAATATTTGAGAATAATGAAAAATAAGTTGTGTATTTTGATAAATTTTCCTAAAAATAAACTAAAGTTATTGGGCTTTGGCAGACCCAATCTTCTATCACCTGTCCTAATTCTAACAAATAAAATATTGGGCCTGCTTGACCCTTAAGCAAAAATTTGTTGGCTGCTCATGTTCTTAGGCTTTTGGCCCATTATCCTGTGATATACACTTAGTGTATATTTCACTGATTTCTTTGCTTCCAAAACCTGTATATCCATTCCTCATAACTTGTATCCATTTTTCCAGCATCAGGTGACCCCCCCAAAAAAAGAATTGGGCCTACATGGTCCAATGAGGATGTAGACGAAGAAGAGGAGTCCATTTGGGACTCCAAGGATTCACATGCAACATGATCAGATAAAAAACACGTAAATAAAAGAAAAAATTACATGATAAAGCAAATTGTGATATATATTTAAGTCATATAGCTATAGTATCTGTTATTTACTTTATATGGATATAATTAAATATTAAATAGTAAATAGTAAATATACTATTACCTATCTAATCAATTATATTCAAACACTTTTTACAGCTCATTGTCTTATCCTTACACTTTTCAATATTTTTCTCTTTCAATATCCTAAAATTATCGGTATTTTTTTTTTAATTTTCTTCCAATTCACGATCCTTTCCACAATTTCAAGAGCTACATTGTGATTCTTCTTTCAAGTATATTCTAATTCCATTTTCCTAAGATTTTATTCGAAGGTTATAATTGTATACATTTATATGTTTCATCTATTTTACTAGGATTTTGGTTGAAAGAGTTTTTTAATGGCAGAAACTATGCTTCGAAGAGGGTTAAGGTATATATATATTTTTTGATAAATTATTGGAAGAAGTATTTTTTTATTTATTTGTGTATCACTCAAAACCAAGCTAAAATTTCAAACTCAATTGTTGTTATAGAGATCGAAGTGAGAACAAAAAATTATAGTAACTCTATACGTACCTTTGAAGCTACTTGATGAACTGAACCTAGCAAATTCTATCAACAAAAATTAAGGTTGGAAACCTTCAAAGAGAAAAATAATCATGAAAAAAGAAGAAAAGTCAACAATGTTGCATCAATTAGCAACGGGAAAAAAAGTATTACAGGAAGAATAAGAGAAAGATTGAGGTTTGTAGGCTTTTCAAGTTTTAATACAGTATAATGTTGTACATCTTAATACTTGTATTATATTAGTTTTCATTGTCATGTTGTTGGGTTGTCCACTGATATTGAATTTTAACACAAGTTTAAAACGTTGATTAATTAATATAAGTATATTTTGATACATTAATACACTATATTAATATTACTGATATGTTAGTTCATTGTATCCAATATATCTTTAATAAATAGTATTATCTATATATATGTATATATACATTATACAATATAATTTAAAATTATTAAATTGAATATTTTTATATATCAACATAATATAGACTTGTAATAATTTTATACAGTTCAATGTATTCAATGTATGTTTAATCAATAATTATGTTTATTTTATATTCAACAAATGTATTCATATGCTAAATGTGCACGTAATAATTATTCTCCGTACAGGAAATTAAATTTTATGTGTTGAATCTTTGGTGGAAGAGCCGCATATGCAAATTATAATGTAGTTCATGATTTGAAGGAGAGCCTTAGTTCGGTGTATTTTAATAAATCCAAATATACATGTTTTGATTTATATACCTGTATGCACGATTGTATCGAGTTCAACCACAAATATTTAGGTGCTTTATGGTATGCAAATTGATGGATAGTTCTTCATATGCACTATGAATCATATAACCCTTTAGGTGCTCAGCTTCTGCAAATGTATCTGACTATGTATGTTGTCAATAATACGAACGATACGCATGTATTCATTTGCATTTCTATAGATGTATATATTATGTATTTAGTAAGAATATATATTCATTTTTTTTCTAGTATTTATATATGTTAAATCAACAGTTGTATTCCTTTGTATTTCAATAATGACATTTTCATAGTTGTATTTATATTTCAATTTGCTATCAAATTTGATAGATGTTGAACGTGTTTGATACATCAATACATTATATTCTATTCGTAAGCATTTAGTTATTGGATTCATATATATATATATATATATATACACACACACTTTAATTCAAGCAACTATATTTACTTTATTGATACCTTTACATATACATGTTATATATAAAGTAATTTTATGAATATTTTATTGAGAAATTTAATTTTTTAGCTCCCAAATAAAAAACAAAACGCTACGTATACAAATAAAATGCTTTTTATTTAATATTTGGACATAATTAAAAGTAAGAATTCAACAAACATAGTTTATTAAATTCTACATATTATGTGGTACACAGGTACTACAAGAATTGCTATTCTTTTTTTGATACAGTCGTTGAATGATTAAGTAAATCGAAATGTGAAGCATACTCATTCAACACTATACCGTCAATTATTTGATATAGCAATTTTTTCGTTTGATTGTCCAAAATATCTAATCAAATACATGTATGCTTGTCATTGAATTGACCTATTCAAAAATTAATACAATTCAAGTTAATATTAAAATATCAATTCATCCAAGGTTATCATGCTAGTGATTGATAGTAAATTGTTAACTGATTAATGAAAAGTTGAGAGATTAAAGGATGCAATAAAAGTGTTTTCAGTTTTAAAAACACAATATACCTTATTTAGTGCTAGCCAACTACAATTTTATAATTGTATATATAAAAAAAAAGTAATTTTGTACAATTAATACAACATGTTATACACATAAACTGTAGTCATTTTTCGTAATTAAGATATTTATAGCTATTAAATTTTAATAACCCTTAAACTATAGTCATTTTTGTAAGTTTCTCTAAATAAAAACCCCAAACACAATAAGATCTAGAAAAAAAGTTAAATACATAGATGAAAGTATTTCATATGATATTGACCAGTGACTCCTATCACCAAAACACCCAATACTACTACTATAAACAGGGGATGTATAAGCTCTTCAGAATCTAATGTAAAAATTGATGACACAAAACTAAAATCAAATAAATTTGACCAGATAAGCAAACACAAGACGGTGCTAACCATATAAGAGTCTAAATACAATTCAACAAAGAATTATGCACAAAATAAGATCATTTTTCAGATTCTTGACGTCACTGAATTTCATGAACCAATTAGAATCAAACAACTTGTAATTTGAAACATACATATAAATCAACAGTATATGACGAGATTTAATAAAAAAAAGGACTTTTAAAAGATTCCAAATAGATGCTCAACAACCCACAAGGTTACTGTAATCAGCGATTTTCATTGTTCGAAAAGAGAAAACAAATCCATCGTAACTGGACATAATAAGGATACAAATAGGCTACTGAAAATAAAACTTAAACTAAAAAAAGTGATATTAATATACTAAGTTCCCAAAATTCTTAAAAGACAGAATAGATAATCTCGAAAAATAAGAAAATAAAGCACACAAGATGTGTATGAATCAAAAACATATCATATGATTAAGGGTTCGAAATAAACCACCATATGAGACACCCAAGAAACAAATGAACATACATCTTGACACCAAACTGAAAATGGAACGTGATACAAAACTTGAAGTTCATGGAAAACAAAGCAATTCGTGGAAGATTAAATAGGTTTTAAACCATAATACCCTTAAGCTACTATTTAACACAGTCAAGAAACCAAATATAGGCAAAACCTGAAACTAGACACATATAGTGAATAGAAGAAGACAAATTTGTGCTTAATCCAGAATTTGGGCAGATTTGAAGTCAAAAGGTTTCTAATTTTGAAGTCTAACAACACTGTAACATTATTCAAGCAGCCACACAACAATTAAAGCTGGATTTGAAGTCAATTAAAAAAAAATCACAATATTGATAAAAAAGAGAATCAAACGGAGACATATATGAAACATGACATAACAATCTAACAAAGAAGGTAGCCAAAAAAATTGAACAAGGAGTCATAAATTCAATTTTAGAGAGAGAAAATAAATTTTGAGAAGACTTTTTTCATATTTCAATCATTTGAGAATCACAAAAGCTATATTTTTCATCAAAACTTTTAAAAAGAATCGTGACCAGCAACCAAACCTCATCTTTTAATATCAAAATAATGTTCATAAAAAAGATTCGAAGCTAGAGGAAGAATATAATAAAACGACAATTAATAGACTAAGATGTTTCCATAAACGACATTGTAATGAGAAATATAATAACTACCGAACAAATACACACTCAACTATTAACATATAACTCAACATACTTAAATTGTTGCATACAGGATTGAAGAAAAAGAAACACTAAAAGAAGAGTAAATGCTCCTAACAAGAAGCTGGAAGAAAAAAAATCACACTTTGAACATGATGCTAAGCAGATAATAAGAGGAAATTGAGTTATTTGAAACACTCAGTTAAATTAGAAGACAGAATTATATCAAACTGTGCAAAGGCTGAATAATAATTTAAAGTGAACAAAATCACATAGCAAAATTTATACTTCATAACTTCGATGAATCCTATGAACACATAAACATCACTGAATATGAAGGAAATTCACAACTTATACTTAAACGGAACAGACCCAAAGATATAAAGAACACAACCAGACAATCACTAGAAAACCACTCATAACATGATAGGATTCATGATATGGAATTAAAGACATACTGGGAAGAAGAGAAAATGATTATTACCTTTTAAGGAGCAGCTAACTGGGACGAAACGATCTTGAAAAGCAAACCTTCAACCAGGAAAATAGCTTGGGATGAGAATTTTTTTGGGATTTTTTTAGAGTAAAAGTGACTCTGCTTCTAGTGTGATACTAGATGAATATATATAGGGGACGAATTATGTTTTTTTGAGGAAAAAACTGGGGTTAGATTAGGAATTTAAGGCTGAAGTTTTTTGAAATTCGAATTCAAATTTGTGAGGATTAAGCTCGAACCCGTTGGAAATTCTCCAACGGATTGTGAATTTCAGTCGTAGATTTGAGACGAACGACGACTAACGATATGAGATGAGGACACTTGTCAAATTCCCTCAACGAACTCGTACAGGATGAGACACGTATGTACGGGGAAAGGTTAGGGAACGTCAGAGTTTGTTGAAGGGAATCTGTTAGGGTTGATGATTTTGTTGTTCTTTGCGTTGAAGGAGAAGGGTGAGGGATGAGCGTGAGGCGCATATGAGGAAAAATAAAAATAAAGAGGGGTGTGTGGGTCATTTAAAGGGAGTGTGTATAACAACTTGGATGTGGTTTGCCATCGTTTCATAATGTATGGTATTGTACAGTACTGTATAATATTTGGATACACTGTATGAGTTGCTACTGTTTAACGATAATTTGTTGTTTGATTTGATTGTAGGTACTGTATCATAACTTGAAAATTTACAAAAATGTACTTAATTATTATAAATATTAAATTTATCAATATTTTTTTAATAAATTTTTTTTAAAAAATTAATACATAGAATCAAGTAGGGAAACATACAAGCTAATATATTTCAAATCCAAACAAATAACACAAGAAAATAAAAAAAGTAAGAATTTTTAAAAAACGAACCTAAAAAAGTAGACTAAAACATGATAAAAAAAGACGGGAGGCATAAAAAAAGTTTCCAAAGTTGATACGGAGGAAAATAAGTAATACAAAAGTAGTATATATATTAGAGTAAAGTTTAATAAATAATAAAGGATAAAGGATACATTAGAATTATTTAAATTTAAGTAAGGGTATAATTGAAAAAAAAGTAAGAGAACCATGGGATACCACCAAATTGGTGGTTTCAAAAAGTGAGGATTTTCATGGTTACAGAACCATGAAACAAAACCATACCATACCACATAATTAATGAAACAATCAAAACAAACGTGGTTCTCTTACTAATCATACCATACCATCAAAAACCATCATCCAAACAAGTTGTAAGTGTATTGTGTTGTAATTGTTGGCTAATATAAATGGAGCAATTGGGTTGGGTTTAGGATTAATTTGGGCCGATTTTGGTCTGAAAATGAACCAAAATTGGGTCACAAAGGGTCTGAAAAAAAAGGAATTAAAAAGGGGAGGGTTGGATTTAAAATTTGACCACTTGAATTGCAAATGTGGTCACCTTAAGGGTTTATAGCCAAATTGAATTAAAATGTGTATTTGGCTAAAATATTAATGAGACAATTTTTTTTCAATTTTAGTTCGTATTTTTAAATCAGTTAATTCGCAATTGAGTCAATTATTCTATTTTGTTGAAATTAAGAAGCTTGTTAATTGATTAATAAAGTTCATCTTATTCATATTTTAGCCAAATCCACCATTGTAATTCGATTTGGCTATGAGTTAAACCCCTTAATTTGGCTACATTTGTAATTCAAGTGGTTTATTTTTTAAGTCCAAATTCCCTACCCTTTAATCCTATTTTGCCTACATCTTTAGCCTAAAATTTAACTTAATTTTAGGAAATTTTACCAAAATACACAACATATATTAGGGTAATTTCAAATATTCCCTACCAAATTAAAAAATTACC
>JBCEWC010006483.1:0-22968 GCA_038996855.1 Solanum aculeatissimum
AATTTTTAGTAATTTCAGAAAAAGTTGGTATATATTGAGATTATGCATGTAAAGTATGGGATTTCTATAATTTGCCCATAAAATAGCCCTTCTTAAAATGTTTCCCAAATTGGCTACGGGCCAATCTATAGCCCATAAAAGTTTCTGTGGTTCGTACAAACCCATTCGTAGAAGTTTGGGCACATTTTGGAGTCTTCGGATTCATTCTACGAGCCAAAATTATGATCCGTATAAGCATCTATAACCCATAGTTGGGTCCGTCAAGTTTAAGACTCAAAAATGGACTTGAAGAAGTCATTCCATGAGTTAACAGGATGGGTCGTCATTCAAACCACTGCCCGTAAGTCAGGTGTTTCACTCTACTCTAGCAATGTCTAGTAAAATGGTTATAACGTTTTGCTCCGAACTCCAAATGAGACTAAATTGGTGGTGTTGGAAAGATAATTCAAATATCTTTAATTTGGTAGGTCATAGGCCACCTAATCCCTTTTGCGCTGAAAGTTATAGTCATTTAAAGATTACCTTTGCATAATCTAATGTGAAAAACTTAATCAATAGGAAAGTTTTGAACTCAGGTAAGTACTAGAGGTATCTTATGAACCTAATCCACTTATAATACACTTCCCATCTATAAGAATGAGGCTTAAAACATAGGTACATATAAGGCATAACTAGGTTCAAGCTTATGTATTTACGACGAGAAAATTTGATTTCTATGAATAGAGTTGTGGGGCCTTATAAACAAAGCGATAGAAAAGGGGTCATAAATAAGTCCAATAATAGTAGGGACAAATATTGTTAGAAAAGGGTCAAACCTCAAAAAGAGAAAGAAGTCGTGTGGATCAAAGGGATACCCACTTCAAAAGAAATTCAAAGGCAATTATCACAACTATGAAAAGTTGGACACAAAGTTATGGGTTGTTGCTCTTCAAAGAAAGATAAGAAAAAGAATCAAGAAAACATAATTGAAAAGAACGAGGAGATGGAAAATTTGTGTGCTATGTTACTAAGTGCAACTTAGTAGAAAATCTCAAGGAGTGGTGCTTGATTCTGGAGTCACATCACATTCTTGTGCAGTTAAAGAAACGTTTGCAACATATGCCCCTATTGCACTTGATAATACCATTTACATGAGAAATTTTGCCACAACAAAAGTTGAAGGCTATGAAAAAGTATGTTTAAAGATGACATCTGGCAAGGTGGTGACTCTAAACAAAGTTTTTCATGTTTCGAAAATGAGAAAGAACTTGGTTACTCCTGGTCTCTTAATCAAGAAAGGATTTAAATGTGTTCTTCTCTCAGACAAAGTTATAACTAGTAAGGATGAGATGTATGTTGCAAAATGCTACCTTACTAAGCACTTTTTCAAACTGAATGTAATGGTTGTTGAAAGTAACAAAGTTTAAGCTTCTTCTTACTTACTTGAGTTAAATGATTTATGATATTCATATTAGGACATGTCAATTATAAAACCTTATAAAAAATGAGTAATGTAAATTTTTATTACTAAAATTTAAAAATAAACAATCAAAATGTCAAGTCTATGTTAAATCTAAGTATGTTAAGTATCCTTATAAGTGAAGTGAAAGAAATTCAAATTCCTTGGACTTAAATTACACAGATATTTGTGACATGAACTCAATACCATCTCACAGTGAAAAGAAGTATTTCAGAACTTTTATTAACAACTATACGCTATGTTTATTTACTTAATAGAAAAGATAAGGCAATTGAAACATTTAAATAGTATAAAAGTGAAGTTGAAATACAACTTAACAAAAAGATCAAAATGATAAAGAGTGATAGGAGCAGTGAATATGAATCTCCTTTTGAGAAAACATATTTGAAATATGACATTATTCATCAAACAACAACCCTTTACTCACCGCAACTAAATGGAATCACAGAAAGAAAAAGTTGAACACCTAAGAGATGATGAATGCCATGTTGATTAGTTTACAGCTAGTCGAATATTCAATCAAGTTTCTCATAGTAAAACATAATTTATTCCATATGAAAAGTGGAAAAGCAAAAAGTCTAACATTGAATACTCAAAAGTGTGAGGGTGTCATGACCCAAGCCTAGGGCCTAGTCGTAACACGGTAAATGAGAAACTCGAAGGCACCTCACCCAAGCCTCTTAGTATACATCAAGCATTTCATAGGGATTGAACATAAATAAAAGCAAAATTAAAATGGGAGGTGGGGCTAAGGGAGAATCAACATAAAATTCGTAAAGGAAACTTAAAACATAGATTCTTAATACTTTGTCCACCAATATCATTATCATAGACTTGGCGAGGGCTAAGACATGTTCAAGCTCACCCTCAAATAAAATGTAGCAAAAGAAATATAACTAGATAATCCAAATATCTTAGTACATCAATCATGAAAGAAACTAGGATATTGTCCCTGAACTAGAGGACTCACCAATTCTTGTCTTTAACAATCCAAAGCTAACCATGTGGAGGAGGAGCATCATACCCTATATGGTTAAATCATGTAGGCAAAAGTATGCATTAGTACTTTTACTGTACTAGTATGTGGGTATGCAATGTAACAGGGTACATGTCATAAGCTAGCAAATAATATGATCATTTAAGACATCACTTAAGCCATGGAACATAGGATAATGCATGTGAAAAGTAAGGAACATACACTTAATTGAATGTATGATAAAATACTTAAACTTAGAATAATGAGATGTTTCTAGGCACAAGTAAAATAGTAATACCTTTAGGAAAATAATGCATTACTTTAAGGAAAAGGTCATCTTACTAAGATTGATACATTAGTAATCATAATGAAGAATACGTTGTATACTTGAAGAGAAAATCATATACCTTTATGAAAAATACCATTGGTAAACCAAAAACATATGTGAGAGAAACCTTTAACCGACATAGACCATGTGAGCTAAACCATGGAGTCCTGATATTTTCTCTACACCAGAAGAAGAGGGAGATCACTTGCCGAGGTGACCTCCTATGATGCCTGAGTGGATCCACTAAAGCTAACTAGTGAGCAAGCCTCCACTAACGGGTGGTCTAGAAATCAACCTGTACTAGTGGACGACCCCTATTTCCTATGGTGGCACATAGTTATGGGATAATTCAATTCTACTAATGGTGTCTCATGCCTCTTCTAACGAAGAGCTTTCACATTTATCTCAAGGTCTACTCGATACTAATTAAAACTCTCACGAAATAAGTATAAGCATGAATCATATAGTCACTTAATATAGAGAGGTATTCTATTAACCCATCCCATAAACATTTAGAACATTAATCATCATCGTAAGAATAACTTCTAAGGATTGTCTATGCCTCTACTAATGGGCTATCATCATCTCATAATAATAGTTAGGTGATAGAACTCACATTTCAATTATTCATTCATTTTTTAATTCAATACCATTCTAGGAGCATGTCGTGTCATGGGACATTTCATGATGCAATACAATAATGCATGTAAATTAGCTTTATGATCTTGAAGCTTGAAGAAAATATGAATACTCATATGTAGCCATGACAAACAATCGATACTTGAGATAACCCATAAACCAATTCACCAACCCATTACTTGAAATCAATAGGATACATGAGTCAATACACCAATTCATATGATTTAGACTTGATTCATATACAATACTAATAAAGGAAGCATGAATTTAAGTAAATCAAGCAACCCTCCATCAACTTTATAACTCAAAATTCCATAAGTAAGGAAAAATCATAAATAGTCATGGAATCATGAAAATTGCTAGTTATTCATGTATAAGAATAGTAGGATTCATCAATTTAAAAGATAATTTAAGAAATCCATATCATAATCTTCACAACCCCCAAATTAGCTTGTAAAGAAACCTTAAATAAATTCATGAATTTCAAGTAAAACCACTTAGTTTATAGTTTTTCATGCATATAGGTAGTAGAATTCTTCAATTTTGAACCAAATTTAGGGAATTCATAAAATATCTCTAAAACCCTAACTTCCATAATATAGGAATTCAAGACATAACATTCTTCCCATAAAATTAAATATTATTTCACAATAATATAGGCTAACTAACATCAATAGAATCATAATATAAACATTTGGAATCATAATAGGAAAACCCATAAAGAATTGCATATTAAAATTGAGGAATGGAGTAGAAAATGCGTTGGATCTCCATGAGTGAAAGGAACCCATGGATGAATCCCAAAGACCTTGGTGGAAAATCTATGGAAGAACCTTGATTTGAGAAGAGGAACTTGAAACCCTAGGTTGATCTTCTCTTGAACTTGAGGAAGAGGGAAATTGAGAGAGTTAAAATATTTTGGATGAATGATTTGGGAATGAAAGGTAAGGGGGTAGTATAGGCATATTTTAGGATCATATAGGCTTAAAACTACGTAGTTTAGGAATAGAATGGATGATAATTTACCAAAGAGTCTTTCATTAAATTGGTTGAACCTAACTATGAATGTCTATTTATGGGTAAACAAGTACGACCCGTATTGTTGTTTGTAGACCACGATCCAGAAATCATTATTTTAGGTCCCAAAACCACAAAATAATTTATGATTTGTAGGACAGACCACGAGCCGTGAAATCCTTCGTAGTTCCCTCCCATACTTAACCAAAATTTTGATTTTCAGGACCCTCTTTACGATCACCTATTATGAACCATAAACTATACCACGATCCGTAAACCATTTCGTGCTTTACTTCAAGACTTCAAAATAATTTTCAAAAATCTAAATCTCCAATCCATGAGGTCTTTGTACGGTCCGTGAACTGAATCAAGACCCATACTTAGGTCTCATATTTTCAGTCTAGTACTAAATTTTAACTTTTGCCTTGGTCTCAACTTTACACTTTTGGGGCATTACAATATTTCACCTTGGGAACATTTGTCCATGAATGTGAATCAAGCTAGCAAGGTAAGAGTGAAATGAACATATAACAACCCATCAAGAATGTAATATTGCAAGTCAAATATCATTTTCATGAAAATTTTCAAATCTTTAACAATGAACATTATTTTAAATGCATAAGCAACATATTCCCATAATTTCACATGAAGCTTCAATCAAAATTTACTTCATGAATATGTATGCACAATAAGCAAGACTAAAATAAATGATGCATGAGAATGAACACAAAAACTATCATTTTTACCTATGCCTCAACACAACCACTTACACCCAAACATCACTATAGCACCACAATCATCTAGCACCAATCATTACCATACTCAAAGAAATTCATACATACCAGACAAAGCATTCTGAGCTCTTTCTCTTCCCCTTCTAGCGGCCACTAGGCAATCACTCCTCTTGTGTCCCAACTTACCACACTCAAAGCAACCTTCTCGTTCCACCAAAAACTCTTCCAAATGTATCTTATCACACTTGTCACAAGTAGGATAGGAGTTTCTTTCCCTCTTACTCCTAGCCTCCAGAGCCTTAGTAAATGATGATTCACCCTCTTCAAAATAGGCTCTCTTAGACTCTTTTGCATTTCTTCTTATTTTCTCATCTTTAATTTTCTCTATATAAGTCATAAGCCTTGAAATATTCATTTTCTTTACAAGCATAGTGGTCCGACACTTTTGGACAAGTAAGTTGGATAATTTTGATATAAATTTGCTCATTCTAGCATGGGGATCAACAACTATTGATGGAGTATATTTGGAGAGTTAGGTAAACTTGAGGGAATACTCCCTTACACTCATATTCTTTTGCTTAAGGTTGATAAATTCTTGTATCTTGGTCTCCCTCAACTCTAATGGAAAGAAGCGATCTAGGAATGCATATTTAAACTCTCCCCAAGAAACAGAATCCCAAGCCTCATTTCTCTCACTTTTCCATTGAGTGTGCCATGTTTGAGCCACCCCTTTTAGTTGAAAGGCCACCAAATCCTCCTTTTCCTCCGATGCCACTCCCATAATGACTGACACCTTGTGCACTTCATCCACAAACTCTTGAACATCTTCCTCCACCTTTGAACCATGGAACTTGAGAGGGTTCATCCTAGCAAAGTCCCTCACTCTAAAAGTCGGGATGAAAACATTTATAATATTTGCACCTTTTTTGGCTTGATCGGTCATAGCTCGTGCCAATATAGTGAAAGCGGCTCGAAACTCTATAAGAGTCACTCCCTCATCTTAAGGGGCTTAAGATATTCTTCTTGGAGGCATTATCTAGAAAAAGTGCAAAGAATGATCCATTAGAGAAAGAAAGTCTTAAGATAATTCTAAAGCATGACTTAGATCACGAAAGAAGTGAGACCATTCCTAAATGCCTTATAGACTATGAAAGAAGTGAGACCATTCCTAAATGCCTTATAGCCTCTTACTCATAGATGTGACACATTTCACACCCATGAATAAGAATCTATTCGATGCGGTATGTTGGACTTTGAGGACCATTTCAAAACCTTGTGCTCTAATACCATGTTTGTCACGATCCAAGCCTAGGGCCTAGTCATAACACGACGAATCAGGAATCCAAAGGCACCTCACCCATGCCTCTTAGAATATATCAAGCATTTCATAGGGATTGAACATAAATAAGAGCAAAATTTAAATGGGAAGCGGGACTAAGGGAGAATCAACATAAATCTGTAAAGAAAACTTAAAACATAAACTCTTAATATTTTGTCCAATAATACCTCTAGCATAGATTTGATGGAGGCTAAGATATGTTTAAGTTCACCCTCAAGTAAAATATAGCCAAAAAATACAACTAGATAATTCAAAGGTCTTAATACATCAATCATGAAAGAAACTAAGATATTGGCCCCAAACTAGAGGACTTACCAACTCTCGTCTTCAACAGTCCAAAGCTAGCCACATGAAGGAAGAGCACCGTACCCTACATGGTTAAATCATGTAGGCAAAAGTATGCTTTAATACTTTGAATGTACTAGTATGTGGGTATGCAATACAACGGGATATATGTCATGAGCTAGCAAATGCATGTGAAAAGTAAGGAACGTACACTTAATTAAATGCATGATAAAATACTTAAACTTAGAATAATGAGACGTTGCTAGGCATGAGTAAAATAGTAATACCTTTAAGAAAATAATGCATTTCTTTAAGGAAAGGATCATCTTACTAGGATTGAGACATTAGTAATCATAATGAAAAACACCTAGCATACTTGAAGAGAAAATCATATAGCTTTATGAAACATACCATTAGTATTAACAAGGGACCATAAACATATGTGAGAGCAACCTTAACCGACATAAACCATGTGAGCTAAACCATGAAGTCCCGATGTTTCCTCTATATTGGAAAAAGAGGGAGATCACTTGCCAAGGTGATCTCCTAAGATGCCTAAGTGGATCTACTAAAGCTAACTAATGAGCAAGCCTCTACTAATAGGTGGTCTAGAAACCAACCTCTACTAGCGGGTGACCCATATTTTCTATGGTGGAACATAGTTATGGGACAATGAGATTCTACTAACGGTTTCATGCCTCTTCTAACAAAGAGCTTCTGCATTCATCCCAAGGTCCACTCAGTGCTAAGTAAAACTCTCACGGAATAATCATAAGCATGAATGATATAGTCACTTAATATGGAGAGGTATTCTACTAACCCATCCCATAAGCATTTAGAACATTAATAATCATCATAAGGATAATTCCTAAGGATTGTCTATGTCTCTACTAACGGGCTATCATCATCTCATAATCATAGTTTGGTGAGAGAACTCACATTTCAATTATTCATTCATTCTTGACTTCAATACTATTCTAGGAGCATGTCATGTCACAGGATATTTTATGATGCAATGAAATAATACATGTAAATTAGCTTTAAGATATTGAAACTTGAAGAAAATATGCATACTCATATGTATCCATGACAAACAATGCATACTTGAGGTAACTCATAAATCAATTCACTACCTCATTACTTGAAATCAATAAGATACATGAGTCGATACACCAATTCATGAAATTCATGTGATTTAGACTTGATTTATATACAATAATAATAAATGAAGTATGAATTTAAGTAAATCCAAGAAATCCTCCATCACCTTCATAATCCAAAATTCCATAGGTAAGGAAAAATCATAAATAGTCATGTAATCATGAAAATTGCTAGCTATTCGTGTATAAGAGTAGTAGGATTCATCAATTTAAAAGATAATTTAACAAATTCATATCATAATCTTCACAACCCCCAAATTAGCTTGTAAAGAAACCTTAAATAAATTCATGAATTTCAAGTAAAATCACTTAGTTTATAGTTTTTTCTGCATATAGGTAGTAGAATCCCTCAATTTTGAATCAAATTTAGGAAACCCATCATATATCTCTAGAACCCTAACTTCTATAATATAGGAATTCAAGATATAACATCCTTCCCATAAAATTAAACATTATTTCATAATAATATTGGTTAACATCAATAGAATCATAATATAAACATTTGGAATCATAATATGAAAACCCATGAAGAATTGCAAAATTAGAAATAAGGAATGGAGTAGAAAATGATTTGGGTCTCCATGGGTAAAAGGAACCCATGGATGAACCTCACATACCTTGATGGTAAATTCATGAAAGAACCTTGATTTGAGAAGAGGAACTTGAAACCCTAGATTGGTTTTCTCTTGAACTTGAGGAAGAGGGAACTTGAAAGAGTTAAACTATTTTGGTTGAATGATTTGGGAATTAAAGGTAAAAGGATAGTATAGGCATATTTTAGGGATCACATAGGCTTAAAACTGCGTAATTTAGGAATAGAATGGATGGAAATTTACTAAAAAGTCCTTCATTAAATTGGCCGGACCAAACTACGAATTCCCGTTTAGGGACCGTAAAAAGAAGTATGACCCGTACTATCGTTCCTAGATCACGATCCAGAAATCATCATTTTAGGCCCCAAAACCGCAAACTATTTTACGATTTGTAGGTCGGACCACGAGCCGTAAAACCCTTTGTAGTTTCCTTCCATATTTAATCAAAATTTCAATTTCAAGGACCCTCTTTATGATCACCTATTACGAGTCGTAAACTATACCCCGACCTGTAAACCATTTCGTGCTTTACTTTTAGACTTCAAAATAATTTTTAAAACACAAATATCCAATCCACGAGGCCTTTGTATGGCCCATGAACTGAACCACGACCCATACTTAGGTCTCGTATTTTCAATCCAGTAGTCAAATTTTAACTTTTGCCTTAATCTCAACTTCAAACTTCTAGGACATTATAGGGAGTATTTGGCTAAGCTCCAAGTTCCTAAATCTGTAAAAATAAAAATAGGACCAAAGATGATTGATTAATGTTCATAGGATATGTTATGAATAGTGAAATATATTGATTTCTAGTTCATAGATCAAAAAATTCTAACATTCATATTAATATGGTAACTGAATTAGATAATTCTGAATTCTTGGAAACCATATACCAATATAAAAAAGAATGTGAATCATCTAATGAAAGAACTAAATGATCTCGAGAAAAAACAAAGAAAAATGATCATAACGAGAAAATTTAAAGATGTAGCAAACATTAAAGGACCTCTACTTCCTTTGGACTAGAATTTGTAATATTTTTATCAGAAAATGAGCCTTGAACTTTTAAAAAGACTATGACTTCTTCAGAAGCACAATATTGAAAAGAGATAGTCAATAGTGAGATAGAATCCATAATGAATAACCATACATGAGAATTAGTTGATCTTCCTCTCAAAAATAAATCCTTAGGATCAAAATAAATTTTCAAAAGAAAAATGAAAGATGATGGTATAATTGATAAATATAAAGTGAGACTCGTTGTTAAAGGGTTTATATAATGTGAAGGTCTCGAGTACTTTGATACGTACTCATCGGTAACTAGAACTACATCAATTCGAGTGTTAATCATGGTGTATGATATGTATATTCATCAAATGGATATCAAAACAACCTTCTTAAATGGAGATTTGGAGAAAAAAATCTATATGGAACAACCAGAAGGTCAATTTATAGTTCTCGAAAATGAAAAGAAGATGTGTAGACTTGTTAAGTTGTTGTATGGACTAAAACAAGCACCCAAATAATTACATGCAAAATTTGACCATACAGTGTGTCAAATGATTTTAAAAGTAATGTGTGTGACAAATGTGTTTACATTAAGAATACTCTAAAAAAATTATCATTGTTTATTTATATATGGATGATATATAACTAATGAGTAACGACATTGCTCACATAAATGTTACTAAGCACATACTTTCTAGTAAGTGTGATATGAAAGATCTAGGAGTTGCCGACTTGATATTAGGAATTAAAATTCACAAAACTCCTTAACGTCTAGCATTATTTCAATCTCATTATATCCAAATAGTACTAGAAAAATTCAAGTACTTAAACTTCAAAAGTGCAAAAATATTAATTGATCTGAATCTTGATCTTGCTAAGAATAAAAGTAAAAGTTAATCTCAATTGGATTATGCCAGAATATTCGGAAGTTTGATGTACATCATAAATTGTACGCGACCAGACATATTCAAAACTTGAACAAGTAAAATTGAGTCGATACACAACTAATCCCAACTAAAATCATTGAATGGAAATAAAATAAATTTTGAAGTATTTAGATCACACTTAAAACTTTGCTTTACATTACAACAAGTATCCAGCAGTTGTTGAAGGATATTGTGATTCAAACTAGATTATTGGGTTAACTGAAACTAATTACACAAGTGAATACGTTTTCACTATTGATGGAGGAGCAATATCTTGAAAATTATCCAAATAAACAAATATAGCTCACTCTACAATGGAGGTTGAGTTTATAGTCTTAGACAAGGCCGGTAAAGAAGTTGAATGGATCTAGAATTTCTTAGAAGATATTCTATATTAATCCAAACCAATGACTTCTATATGCATATATTGTGATAGTCAAGCCACAATAGGAAGAGTTGAGAGCATTATGTATAAAGGTAAGTCTCGTCACATGCGATGAAGACATAATATCGTTAGACAACTATTCTCTAGTGGAATTATCACAATTGACTATGTAGAGTCAAATAATAATATATCAAATCCACTTACAAAAGGCCTAACTAGAAAAGGAGTTGAGAGATCATCAACGGGAATGAGACTATGACCTAAGATAAATCATCATGGTGGTAACTCTACCTAGAAGATCGGAGATTTCAAGATCTAGGTTCAAGGAGATCAAACAAAATCATTAATGATGGTTCAATATTGTCAAAAATAATATTGTATGGTCTATTCTCATGATAAGACAATATTCAGAAATAAGGATAAGGCATTAGGACCTTTTGATGATTTCTAAATTTTATACAAGGTATATCAAATAGTGTATCTTCAGGATAGCAAATTTAAAAATTACCTATATAAGTGTGAAGTGTAACACACTTCAAGGAGAATTTGGTAATGCCAATTCTTTACACACTTATGAATCAATAAGTGTTCATGATTGAAACAAACAAAATAATGAGAACCAAAACCAGTCAAAAGGTTAATTGTGTAACTTTTGTTGTCTAGATATATACTAAAGCTCGATGGTTCAAAGATATCAAATATACTGATTGGCCGAGTATATCTGATATATGTTCACTATGAAAAGTTGAAAGGAAAACCTACTTATCCATATTTAATTAATCCTTACTTATGAATCACACAATTTTTCATGCATATGGTTTCAACAATAGTCATTCTCTATTCATGTAGGGGATTGTTGGGTTTAAGTAAGGTGTAAATTGAGAAATGAGAATTGAAAAAATATCGGGGAACCAAGTGGGGAACCAAGTAAAGAAAAAATAAAGAGTCATTTCTCCCTCATTGGTAGAATAGAGGAAAAATATTGTCTTTATAATAAGAAACACTTCTTTAGCTTTTAAAGGGTCAAGTAGAAGGGACCCCTTCGCGTCATCGTTGTTGTCGTCGCTCGGCTCGACTTCGACTTCCGCAAATGATATAATTAATTGATAATTTTCAGATAAAATTTATTTAATCAATTCTATTAGATTTTCTTTTTCTGATATTAATGATTAATTAATTTATTAAAGTATTAATTAATTAATTCATAAATTATTTATTAATCAAATTAATTTATGAATTATTTATCAATTAATTTTATTCGTAGAATTATCTTAATGAAATTTTAAATTTAAATTTTGTGCAAAACTGTTTAAAAAGGACTTGTTCCTTCCGAACAAATATTTTCTTTTCCAAAAGATGTCATGCATGTTCTGAACAGACGAGACTATTCCGAACAGGTGAGTTTGCACCATTGTTGGCTATAAATTTCTTTCCCAAAAGATGTCATATCTTTTCTGTACAAACGAAATTGTTCTGAATAGGTGAGTTTACATTCATTGCTGTTATAAATAGAAAAGCTTCCTCTCAGTTTTCGACATCAATTTTTCTCCTTCTTCTACATATATTTTCTCAAAAATAAAGTATAGTCTTTGTGTGATTTCGTTATTGTTCTTGGAGTTCCCCGGAGTTATTGAAGTTTGAGGTATTGCTACTTCTTTAATGTTTATCTGATCCTAAGAGGAAATAATTCATAACCTTGAGTGCAGTCAGGGAATTAAATTCTTTAAGGACACACAATAAATTCTGTGAATTCAAATATATTTTTCTTGTTTCATATTTTATTGTTTTTGCACTACTATTTGCTTAGAGGAAATAACACATCACAAACTCTATCATTTCCATTGTCTAACAAGCAAATCTTACATTGAGTAATCTCGAAAAGGGTGGAGACGGATATTGACCACGAAAATGTGATTTCAAAAATCAATTAAAAACGTACCTTACTAAATTGTTGATTCATAATTAAACTTGGAAAAATTACGGCGTTCAATCTTTGTTACCTTTTAAAGTATTTTTCTTTCTTGTGGATTATATTTGTAGGTTGTTGTATATCTTTGCAAGCTCAAACCTACAAAATAATCTTTGCGCCTAAACTTATATTAATATTTTATAATTTGTCTTAGATTTGAAATTATTCACTTTATTAATCTACATAAAATTTTAGATTATTTGTGTATTCATAACTCATACTACCCCTACTAAAGAATACTGTGTGCACTAATTAGTGGAGGGGTTCTCTTTGAGTGCCCCCTACAATTTTAGTTTTAACTTTTTATATATGTTTTGATTATTACTTAATCAAGTAATTCTGTATTCTAATATTATAACAATTTAGAAGTCTTTATTTGGTGATGTACAATTCAAGAGTATCAGTTGATGCCACTCTTGGAAATTAAAATACGTGAGATCACAACTAATTTTATAGTAGAGAAAACTAAAATGAAGTAAAAAATTAATTTGTAAAAGATCACCAAAGGATATAGTGCAATGGATGGGATAGTTCCTTCCTTAATTAGAGGTCTCGAGTTTGAGCCTTGAGTATGAAAAAAAATCCTTAGTAGGAAGTGCTTCCCCCGAATGGGGTCGCATGAGACATGAATTTGAAATAGTCAAACTCCAATGCGGGTATCGAACTAATAATAATAATAATAATTTGTAAAGGAAAGAACGAAGGGTGATACACGTATTTGTCGTATACTAGTTGTTTAGCATGTGTATCATAAGTCATTTATTAGTACATGATTTTAAAGAAGATTATTTAGACATGTTTTATGTTTATGAGTAACAAACTAAAACCTAAAATTAGAGCGAAAATTCTTGAAAATGAACCTTCATTGATGACTTGGTAGTTGAGCTTGATATTATTGGATGTGGTAGGAATTGATAAAAACAATTAATTTTATTCAGAAACATATGAGTATTTATAGTTAAGTTAATTCTGATTTTACCGTAATTCAACACATAACATATTTCACTTTTTTATACACGATGTTCAAGTATATGCACAAGTTTTCTTGTATTTGTGCAAATGTAACATATAATATGAGGAATGTTTGGCCCTATGTTTTATTTATCTTTATTTTTTGTAGTGATTTTCCTATGACTGAATCTTTTCCTAACCCCTACTAAGTAGTATAAATAGGAGGGTATCAACTAAGAAAAGTGTAAGCAATCAACCAAGATATACAAAATCTTCTCTTAAAAGCTCTCTTGTCTTCTTCAATCTAGTGTTCCTGTAGCAATCTAGTTGAAAAGACTTACTTGAGTTTATAAGATCATGAAAGAATTGTGAGTAAGTTGTCAAGTGTCGCACAAAAATCTTAGGCGAAGTCTAAGTCCGTTATAATAAAAAAATAAGAAATACTCTCAGAGCATTCGATAAGAGTCTATTGATTCTAGTGCACTCAGTGTTTCTTTTTATCATATGATATTCATGTGGAATTCCACAACTAGGCTAGAAAGGAATCCTCGCATAAACTCCATGACTGATTACTCCTAATCTTTCAGGAATTGACAATTTGATATATTGAAAATTGAATTATTTAGTTGATAATGTGATATATTGAAAATTGAATTATTCAAATAAAAAAAATGTTTTTGATTGGCCATGGAGGACCATGTAAGACTTTATAAATCCTCCATTACAGGAATGTACTTGCAGGAATGTGTTTGTCAGTATGAGTCACATATTTAAACTTCAAAAAAAAATGAAAAAACAACTTAATTGATTTATTTTTTTACAAGAAAAAGACTCAAACCGAACAGCGAACACCCCTATCAAAGATTGAAGAAGAAAAACTCAGTTTTTTTTTTTTTTTTTGCTTGAATAGAATTTTGACTTCTACCAATTTAATGATTGTTTCTTTCAGCTTTCAATAATTATTACTTCTGATTCATTCTTTCTTCCACTTTTTAAAAAGGGGCAACTAAACAATTCTTCCTCCTGTCAAACCATTGTCCATTATTTGGCAAATTTGCTCTCTATTTGCAACACAACCAGATTACAATGTCAAACCAAGTAAGTTTTTTAGCCACGTAATTATTAGATACAGTGTTAGTGATCTTATACGTATTTGCTTTTAAATGAGGCAAACCTCATCAACTCTTCATCCCAAAAGAGACCCTTTTCCATCTTGAGTTATTCTCTCTTAGCTTTCAAAGTTATACAATACCTTTGGCTCAAATACGTTTATAATGTTCCTTCAGCAGCAAGTCTATTCCGTCTCAGCCGTATCATGGATGATTAGTTTAACTGATGATACCATTGAAATCGGAAAGTCTTTTGTCCCACTCCTGCTGCAACACTATCCCTTGGAGACGAGATTAATTCGTGCTGCAAACTCATCGATTCCAGCTTTATTTTGCTGTTTTTTACTCCTAAGCACTGAAACCTGTAGAAGATCACAATGATAACTACACTAATGGTCGAAGTTAATGTTGAATGCTAATTTGTGCAGTGACATTTTGTTGCCACAGCAGTCGAAGATAGAATGTTAAAGAACAGATTCAGTGAAAGTTACGAGAGATCTGCAAAATAGAAAGCCTTCTCTTCCACATAACAAAGCAAAGCTAGATTTAAGCAATGCCTACTGTTGGTGTTTTACAGATAAAAAAAAGATAAGACTAAAGAAGAAAAGGAGAGTCTACCATTAAGTTGAAAGAAGAGATGTTTAAATATAATGAAATCCTAACTAATTCTGCAGTAAAATGGTGCAGTAACTCAAACTGAAACTTCCTAAAAACTAGGAACTAAGTCTTCCAACAGCAACATACCTAAAGACTAGGAAACAGATAACTGAAAAGCTAAAACAGAAAATCTATCTTCTAGAAATAGAAAACACTTCAGCAGCCATGTCATCATGCCAACTCAACATCAATTAACAACTCATGAGGCAGATTTCAACACTCCTCCTTGCATCAAGAGCTACAAACTCCAAGCTTCTTTCTCAAGAACTCAAATTTGTTGGCCGGAAGAGCTTTTGTAAAAATATCAGCTAGTTTCTCCTCCATTCTGCAATATACCAGATTCACTAGACCATCCTTTTGCACTTCTCTAAGAAAATATAGCTTCACGTTGAAGTGCTTGGTCTTTCTATGAAATACGAGGTTGTGAGAAATAGCAATGGCAGCTTGGTTGTCCACAAATATCTCAGTGCTTTCCTTCATATCCAAGCCAAGATCGCAAAAGATTTTCTTTATCCATAAAACTTGATTGACCGTAGTTGTGGCAACAATGAATTCTGCCTCTGCAGTTGATTGAGCAACAATCTCTTGTTTTTCCGAACACCAAGAAAAACTTCCAGCGCCAAAAATAAACAGTACCTGAAGTACTTTTCATATCATCAGTAGAACCACCCCAATCACTGTCAGAGAATCCTTAAAGTTTGAAATTCTAGCACTTGCTAAATTTGACTCCATGGTCCATTGTGCCTTTGACAAAGCTGAATACTCTTTTGGCAACTTTCATATGCAATTCACTAGGAGAATTCAAAAATCGGGATAGTACACTTATAACATACAGTATATCTGGCCTTGTTGCTGTAAGATACATCAACCATTCTATCAAGCTTTTGTAGCTTTCTTCTTGTACTCATTCAGCACCATCATCCTTCATTAGCTTCTCCTTGTGATTCATAGGCGTGCTCACACTTTTGCAATCGTCCATTTTAAATTTCCTCAAAATTTCTTTTGCATACTTCCTCTGACAAATGAATATGTGATCTTGGAATCGTCTAATCTCCATTCCAAGAAAGAAAGCCATCTCTCCAAGATCAGTCATTTCAAAGACTTTCATCATCTCCCTTTTTAACTCTTCTATGAGCACAACATTACTACCTGTTACCAAAAGATCATCAACATATAGAGAAATTACAGTAACGTTAGAGTTAACATGCTTTATGTAAAGAGTTGATTCACTTAAGCTTTTTTGAAAACCTAAGTCAGAAAGATGACCATCGATTCTACTGTACCAAGCTCTTGGAGCTTGCTTTAATCTATATAGGGTCTTTTTCAGCAAGTAGACTTTGTCTTCTTGTCCTTCCACAACAAATCCTTCAGGCTGCTCAACATAGATTTCTTTTTGCAAGAAACCATTCAGAAAAGCTAATTTAACATCCAATTGGTAGATTTTCCAACCCTTTTGTGCTGCAATTGCCAAAAGAAGCTTGATTGTGGAGTCTTGCGACTGGTGCAAATGTTTCAGAAAAATCCACGCCGAAAATCGAAGCATAACCCTTCACCACAAGCCTAGCTTTGTGTTTGCTCACTGAACCATCTGCATTTAGCTTAGTTCTGTAAACCCATTTAACACCAATAATCTTCTGCTCAACATAGATTTCTTTTTGCAAGAAACCATTCAGAAAAGCTAATTTAACATCCAATTGGTAGATTTTCCAACCCTTTTGTGCTGCAATTGCCAAAAGAAGCTTGATTGTGGAGTCTTGCGACTGGTGCAAATGTTTCAGAAAAATCCACGCCGAAAATCGAAGCATAACCCTTCACCACAAGCCTAGCTTTGTGTTTGCTCACTGAACCATCTGCATTTAGCTTAGTTCTGTAAACCCATTTAACACCAATAATCTTTGTCTTGAGGTCTTTCAACCAACTCCCATGTCTTATTTTTCTCAATCATGGTTAGCTCCTCCTGCATTGCAAGTATCCATTTCTTGTCTCTTTTAGCTTCTTTATATTCAGCAGGTTCAAATACAGCTATGCATCTTTGATAGATATTTGAAAGTGATCTGGTTCCTCGAACCAGAAGATGATCAACTCGCTCCTCAAAATTGTGCAACTCATTGGCTTCACTTTCTTAGTTTTTCTCCGTCCCAATCCCATTGCTTCTGTTCAACAAATTCCACATCTCTGCTTACCAAAAATTTTCCAGTCTGTGGTTGAAAAATTTTGTAAGCTTTTGACTGCAAACTATAGCCAGTGAAGATTCCAGGTTCTGCCTTCTTGTCCAGTTTATCCCTTCTTAGTTGAGGTATGTGAGAAAAAAACAAGCAACCAAAAATCTTGAGGTTCTTCAGTAAAGGTTTGCCTCAAAAGGTGTTTGACATTCACTGCCTTTGAAGGCAGCCTATTCAACAAAAATACAGTAGTATTGGCTGCCTCTGCCCAAAACTTTTTAGGAAGATCTTTCTCGTGCAACATACACCTTGACATCTCCATGATAGTCCTATTCTTCCTTTCACTTACTCCATTTTGTTGTGGAGTATATGGAGTAGTAAGTTGATGCTCTATTCCAGCAACTTCACAAAAGTTTGTGAACTGATCAACTTCAGCAACCTCAAATTTGAATCTTAAGAAGTATATCCAACACATTCTCGTTAGATCATCAATAAAGATTATGTAATACCTGCTTCTTTTCAACGATGGAGTTCTTTGGGGGCCTCCAAGATCTGTATGAATCAGTTGCAATTTTTGAGTTGCTCTCCAAGTTGAATTTGTGAATGGCAATCTGGTTTGCTTACCAAATTGGCATGCCTCGCAACTTGGGAGTTCCTCTTCAAGTGGAGGTAATCCTTTTGTCAGTTCCTTTTTCTACATATACAAAAGAGCCCTGTGGTGGAAATGACCCAACAGTTTGTGCCAAGTTTCTACAATGGTGGACTAACTTGGAAAAGTTATCTGCTCTTCCTCCATTGGATTCAAAGAAAAGCTTTTGCCTTGCATTTTAACCCTAAATAGCTCCCGACCACTTGGATCAATTATCAGACATGCCTTATCTTCAAAAAATAATTTGAATCCATTTTCAAGTAGTTGTCTAACACTTAATAAATTTTGATCAAGTTCAGGAACAAACAGAACTTCTGAAATAAGTTTTGTTCCTGTATAACTCTCAATTGCTACTGTCCCCTTTTCTATCGATGGGAGGTACTCTCCATTTCCGATTCTGACTCTTGATTTAAATGATCTGTCAAGCTCCTTAAAAAGCTTTTCATCACTAGTCATGTGGTTCGTACAACCACTATCAATAAGTCAGCTTTCTCTTGAAATACTAGATGCAAAACATGATGCGACGAAGAAATGTTCTTCCTCCGGTTGATTCACAACTTGAGCTTCTCCCTGTTGCTGTTGTCCTTTTTCTTTGCAGATGATCTCAGCATGCCCAAGTTTTTGACATTTTTGGCATCTCATGTACGGCTTTCTCCAGCATTTGAATTGAGGATGGTTCTTCCTTCCACAATACTGACACGAAGGGAACTTGTCTCCAAAGTTACTGCCTGAGTTGTGGCTGCTTCCATTACCAGCAGAAACTTGATTACTTTCAGCAGAGTTCTTTTTCCCTTTTGTTTTCTGGTATCTGCTTCCAGTATAGTTCTGCATCTTGGCCTGTAGTGCATCTTCTACTGAACCTTCCTGTCTCATTAACCTTCTTTGCTCTTGTGCCTGTAATGCGTTTAGTAATTCTGCCAACGTGATCTTTGACAGATCCTTAGTATTTTCTAAGGGAGCAATAGTTGGTTCAAACTTTTCGGGCAATGTAACGAGAATTTTCTCAACAACTCTACTATCAGGAAGCTTATTGCCCAACATTGTTACCTTGTTCACAATGCTAAGAAGCCTATTCGAGTATTCTTTGACGGTGTCAGTATCCTTCATTCTTTGTATCTCAAGTTCTCTGATGAGATTCATAACTTTCATACCTTTGATTCGCTCATCTCCTTGGTATTCTTCTTGGAGAAAATCCCATATTGCTTTCGCTGATTCCAACAACATGATTCTGGAAAAAATTGTGGGTGAAAGTGCAGCATATAAGCAAGATTTTGCCTTGGATTTTCTTGTCTTCCTTTCCTTGTGAAGCTTGATCTGAGCCATTGTTGGATTGCCAGGTAAAGCAGGAATTTTGTAATCCTCCTCTACTGCATCCCAGAGATCACATGCCTCCATGTGAGTTTGCATCTTGATAGCCCATACCTCGTAGTTCTCTCCATCAAACACGGGCGGAGAAATAGTGTACGAACCAGAAGAATTTTCTGTTTCCATGTGTTCTGATGGCTTTTTAGGGAAATAGGCAGGGACTAGGGACCTTTGTTTGTGGTTCACTCAGATTACACTCACAAGTCCCTTAAGAAGAGGGGCTCTGATACCAATTTGTCGGTGTTTTACAGATAAAAAAAGATAAGACTAAAGAAGAAAAGGAGGGTCTACCATTAAGTTGAAAGAAGAGATGTTTAAATACAATGAAATCCTAACTAATCTGCAGTGAAATGGTGCAGTAATTCAAACTGAAATTTCCTAAAAACTACGAACTAAGTCTTCCAATAGCAACATGCCTAAAGACTAGGAAACAGATAACTGAAAAGCTAAAACAGAAAATCTATCTTCTGGAAATAGAAAACACATCAGCAGCCATATCATCATGCCAACTCAACATCAATTAACAGCTCATGAGGCAGATTTCAACACCTACGATTCTTTTTATCTAACCAATTACAACGATTCACATGCAGATCATTACGTGATCAAGTGCACAAACAGGTTATTATCATCTATAGACCTCATCACCAAGTCTAAGCTCAAGCTTGAGTTCTCTATGTTCAAAATGATTAAGCTCGAAGATTGGCTATTGGTCTTATTAGTAACGAATTTTGACAAAAGCCTAAGGTATTGTATAATTCAAAAAAGTGCATATGAATAATTAATCTCGTGTTTTCCAACAATAAAACAGATATCCGTCAAATGGATGGGATTCTAAGAATATGAATAATGACAAACAAAGAATATTCAACACAAAGTTATCAATTTTTTCAGTGATCAACTTTGCCCATAAAAGCCAACTTGCTCTAAATTAATCTAATTATCATTAAAGCATATGCTCCTGCATTTGCTCCCCTCACCCATCCCAAACACACACACACACACACAAAGAGAGATAGAGATAGAGAGAGAGAATTATTTAACTAGGGGAGCATCAGTTTAAACACAGAAAACATTGTATGTTGCATAAAATGTAAGAATAGGCAGATTTTATGATACCTTCGGCACATCCATAGAACTGCCAAAATAACCTATTCCAAAAGATGAGGAAGAATAAACTGCTGCAATCTCAACAGCTTCCAGCTTAGCCAAACTGCCCCCAACCTATGGACAATGGATTGCCAGCCAACATGGAAGTTCCTTTATTTTCTTTCCTTTGGATAAAAGCATGAGAAAAGAGAGAGATAAGGAAACACTGGAACAGTCTTACCAGTCTTGGAGGCTCTGCTTGAACTAGAAGGAATCCAGCAATTCGGTCAGCACCGCATTGGCTGTTTTCTTGAATAGTTTGCAAAACTTTTTTACAGGCAGAAGGTGGTCCAGCTTGAGACCTGCAGAAAGAAACAGACAAGTATCAAAATTCAAGCGCGAACAAGCAAGATGGAATATGTGTTTGTTCAAGTTCACAAATTTAACAATGAGCACTAATGTTCAGTAAAATCCATGGATCTTGCTTCCTCCACGTTATAGGACTTCAAAAATCATATTGGCCATAGCAAATAATGGGGAGAAAGCAATGTGGACAAATGGGAAAGCAGGTATCTCAGATATGTCTCAAACATACAGTGATGATGAAATACAGCATTCTCGAGCAGCAAATCCTTTCATTAGGTACTCTCCAGCACCACTGGCACAGCATCCCACTATAAATGGAGATCCAAAAGGTCCCTTTGACGATACCCAACAACCCGAACCATACATTGCTGCTAAACCCACACGCCCACTTACCTGTTATAAGTTCAAGGATTGAAGAAATAAGCAATCCAAAGAACATATCAACTCAATATAAGAAAGAAGAGCGGACCTCTGCTCTTGAAAATACAACAAAATTTGGAACTACTGAAAGTTTCACAAAAATTTAGGAGGCTAAATTTAATAATAGACATCGAAAGCAAGAAAATTGTACACTCCAAGTAGATTGTATGAATAGCGCAAGGAAAAGAGAAACTCAAAGCACAACAAGAAGCAAACATCTTGGACAAAACCAAAAAACTGTAATACAACTTCTGCTTCCTTCAATAATATAATAGTTTCTCAATATTCACTTAAATGGTGCTTGTAAAGTCGAAGTATGATATAAGCCTTTCAAGCAGTCCGTCATGATGAGAGAATCAAGAGCAGGAAAAGGATCTACAGAAGAACTATGAAGAAGAAATGAGAGGAGGGTGAGAGAAAACGATCATTCAAAGGATGAACATGATAAAGCCAACTGGTCATATCAAACCAAAAGGAAGAATTCAGGCCACAAACAATTGAGCATTGTAAAGCTTCTCAATATCCAACGAAATTTATACACAATAATAACTTCTAAACAATACTGAGAAGCTTAATAGAAGCAGCAGAGGTAAAGAAGAAGGGAAAATATGTGTATACTATACTTGTTCCAACAGCAATATCTGTAATTTACACACAATAATAACTTCGAAACAATACTAAGAAGTTTAATAGAAGCAGCAGAGGTGTAGCAGATGGAGAAATATGTATATATCTAGATACAAATAAAGAACTTCAAGGATCCCAGTGTTCTTAGCACTTAGCTTGCATGGCCCTACGCTCGCTATCCACCAATGTCAACTCTTATATATTTTCAAGACCAATGTCAACTCTTATATATTTTCAAGTGTGAGCTGAATCTTTCTTCCTCCTTTTTTCTAGAGGATACACAAATTAGCTTGAGGTTGGGACATTGTAGATGTTGTTTGACCAAAAATTGCATTTGTTCTTTGATGTAAGTCCTCAAAAATCCATTAGATAGACAAGACCTTAAAAATCAACACAGAAGGAGAACTGCCTGAAGATGTTAGTCAACAGACAATTCTGTTTTGTTAGAATTACCAAGAAAATCAATATTAATAACTGGTTCTTTCCCAAAAGGCAAATGCATTGACAAATGCACCCCCCCCCTTGTCAAAAGCTGCAGTTGTGTTCAATGACTAACTTCTACTTATATTATGACAGAAAGAGAAGTGCCTACTTTCCAGGTCCGAACAACAGTGTCAGCCATATTCAGGCTCTAATTACAACTTATGATAATCTTACTGATAAAAGAACTGAGGATAATTATTGTTAGAATAGGAATAGGTAAATACAATCCTACTTAGAATAGGAATAGGAATAACAATAGTATATAGAATCCT
>JBCEWC010006484.1:0-22968 GCA_038996855.1 Solanum aculeatissimum
GAACTAAGTGTAAAATTATCTCTTGATTTCATAAACTGGACAAGTATTGTTGGACATCCTAAAATAGTATAGGGGTCTAAGTAAAGATGGACAGAGGGAGTACTATATAATGTAATTTTTTAATAGAAAAATAAGAAGAAGTATTATAAAAATAAGGAGTGAAGATTATGCATGTTATTATATATTGTATTAAAAATAATATAAATATACAAAGTGAGGTATAAATGACATGATTGTCATTTGCCCTTTTTATCCCGGGATTAGTATACCATCCAAAAGGAGGGATAACTTATCCCGGTACTATTTGTTAGTCCCAAGATAAGTTATCCCACATTTGTCAATTAAACAATCATTTTAAGTGTCACTAATTTTTTATCCTAAAATTATTTTTTATTATCCTTCACACCAAACAACCCCTTAGTTCATAATTTATTCTTATCATTAATTATAGTCAGTATTTATTATATTTAGTAAAAATGGCCGGAGGAAGTAATAATCAACCCACCTACCTCCCCTCCCCAAACCAACGCACCAAAAAGACAAAACAAGAGGAATGACAAGAAACCAAGAGAGTCAGTACGACATCGTTACTTCGTGTAGATTTTTTCCCTCAACACTTCATGTAGATATTCCCGAAAGTTACTTTCATTTCTTTGCTTGCTTTCTTTTGGATATTAAAAATTCAGCTCTTTTGTGCTACTCTAGAAAATCCTCATTCCTCTTCTGTAGAACCTGTATCCTATAATCCTCTAAACAAAAATTTCTCAATTTCAGTTTTTCTGTCTGATGGGTTGTCTCCCAAACCCCATAAAAGTCTCCTCTCTTCCGACAACCATCAAATCTTGAAATTGTAACCCATACCCACATCCCCTTAACAAGATTTCATTACATAATCATCCATATCTTGTTCGACATATAGAAGAAAGAAGCTTTTCTTGTTTTCCCTTGTTGGGGCGTTGAGTTTCCACTGAACTAAGCCGATATGGCAGTTGCACTTAGATCGAAATCATCAAAACACACGGCCTCTATGGCTATTACCCACTTTAGATATTTTATCGTCAATGATTTTCACACAGGTCATTTACCCAATTTCCATTTGTGTAATCGAAACAAATGGGACAATTTGCTCTCAAACTCTGGTCATAGTTCTTCTTTATTCAAGCCTGTATCGTTTCGAGGTGAATTCGTCGACCGATGTTATGATAATTTGAAGAATTCAAATAGGAAGAGTAAAGAGAAAATTAGTATGTCAAGTAACTATGGGGAACCTCCTGAGATTTGGCAACCACCTGGTGAGGGGATTGTGGTTCGTCCTGGTGTGAAGTTCGTTCAGGTGGGCGAAGGGGAAGGTCCTGGTTCGGGTGCTGGAGGTGGGTTTGGTTCTGGGTCAAAAGATGGGTCTTGGGGTGGATCTAATTTGGGTACCCAATTTCCCACCCCAAAGCAACTGTGTAAAGGACTTGATAAGTTTGTAATTGGACAGGAGAGAGCTAAAAAGGTAACCTTTTTCCAAGTTCTCTCTTTTGAAACTGATCAATTCTGTGTACCCTTTGACCCATAGATAAAGATAGTCTAGTCCTTAATTTTATGCTTGATTACAATGTGAATAAAAGAGCTCATTTTGTGTCGAATGGTGCTTGAGATCGAGTAAAAGAGACTATTCTTGTGCTGCTAGAGTGACTTTCTTATCATTTGTGATTGCAGGTTTTGTCTGTCGCCGTATATAATCATTACAAGAGAATATATAATGACTCTTCACATAAGTGGTTAGTTTTGAACACTGCATATTTCCCATGCTTTTTTCACCGACCCCCTTCCTTGTACTTCATGTTTTCTCCATGTGACATGCAAGATGAAGCTATTTGGACAATTGGAGCTCAGAGATGGAAATGCCTGATATAGGCATTTGCCACCTTATCTATTCTTCTAATGCTATTGTTTAAATGTGGTACCTAGGCCTGCAGGAAATGACAGTAGTGAAAAAACAGATGGAGTAGAAAATGAATCCGTGGAGCTTGAGAAGAGTAACATCCTTTTAATGGGGCCAACAGGTTCAGGTAATCTTTATAATTGTCCATTTCGCTTCTTGAAGCCTAAAAATGTGCTAAAGAAGCATTTTAGATGAACATGCCTTTGAAGTATGGAACTTTAGATTCATCAACAGAGAAATTATTTTTCCCCTTTCTCCCGCTTTCTTTTTCTTTTTAGTTGTGAAACTTTTCAGAAGATACTGTGAGGTGTTATTATAATGGTGATATGATGGTCTCAAGCTAATGCTTATTATCTGCTTCATAGTGTCACAGAGCTATACATGTGCGCTGATACATAGATAACTTTGACTATGTATATTAAAGCTAAAACTGTGATGATGAGGGTGCCACATGAATTTTTCTTTTGGACTATGATTAAGTAATTTTAATGCACCGTTCTCCTTTATCTTTTATCCTTTTAACCCGTCAACTTATCCCGACTCCCTGCTTTTTCCGTGGGAGGGGGAGCTGTGAATGAGTAGAGCTTTAACATTTTCATTATCATCGTTAACAGTGTGATCCTTAATTTAATAAAAATTACTTTTTCACTTGAGTATTTTGTGTCATATCAAGGACAGGGAAAACTTTACTTGCCAAGACCTTAGCTCGATTGGTGAATGTTCCCTTTGTAATAGCAGATGCTACAACCCTAACTCAGGTATGCTGTTATCCTGTTACCTTGGTAAAGATAGGAAACAACTCTGAGCTTAATAATCTTTCGATAGAATCAATATTTTTCTAGATCTTATTCCCTTAAATGTAAATTATGTCAACATTACCCTTCAAATCTGGATTTCTTATTTCAATACACAATTTCCGCCTTATGTATTTGTTACAATTGCACATATAGTGTGTGTTGAATTGTTTGAAATTTTCTTGAGCCAAGGATCTATTGGAAACAACCTAGCTACCCCGCAAAGGTAGGGGTAAGGTCTGCAAACACCCCACCCTCCCCAGATCACACTTGTGATATACTGAGTATGTTGCCGTTCTTAAATTGTTTGAAATTTGAAGGTTGGAGATCCCATTAGCCTTGGGAACTGTTTGCAGATAGTTTGTTTGAGGCTGGGGTTAGTCCGTGTAAGGTGAGAGATCTGAATTAGCTCTTTTGGAGCTACAACTGAGCTGGTTTTGCATTTGATCTATTGTAAATGTAAAATGGAGGTGACCTGCCTTCATCTATTGAAGGTGAGAGTGTTTTGAGCAGTACTGTTGGCATTGAAGACCATGTAGTAGATTGGTGAACGTGAGGAACTTTTGTGGGGACAAAATCATGGTAATGGGTCTCCTTAGAAGCTGAAATGAGAAAGATGAGAAAAGAAGTTGAAAGTAGTGAGGTTGTAAGGAGATGGAGAATAAAGAATAGCTGCTCTCATGATGATCAGGCAAACCCAAATTTCATAGTTCGACTTTCTGGAACTATTGAACATCATGTGTCTACTTTTGAGAGGGTTATTACTATGAGCCTGGAGACAAAAATAGATAGGCTGTTCTTCATTTTGACATTCCAAGAATATTGACACCTAAGCAAGTGTATAGATCGATGACACGTCCGAACTTTAGGCCATCATGAAATGAGATGCCATGTTAATTTAAGTCTATCTTGAGATTAACTAGAATTTCCTGGTGGCTTGGTTAATTTGGTCTGAGCATGTTTAATATTCTTTGCTTACCCTGTTTCCAGAGCTTAATCGCTGAAGTCCTTCGTAGAAGTAAAGTAGCAGAAACCACATGATGTTATCATTAAAAATAAGAATAATTACAGTCTAAATGCTTTGGGTGATCTAGTTAAAAAATAGCCAACAAATGTATAGATTTTGGATATCTAAGTGTAATATACATATAAATACATAACCATACATAATCAGTGTACAGGTTTTGTATATTTAAGCCATATTGGTAAATAAGTTTGGCCGAACTGTACTTATTGGTAAATTTCCCTTTAAAAATAGTTGTCACCTTGATAAGAGTCCTGAAGCTGTGGGTTTCCATTTAATGGTATACTTGTTCTGAAAAATCCAGTCAATGATAATACTTTTGTCTTCGTAGGCAGGATATGTTGGGGAAGATGTGGAATCTATTCTATATAAGCTCCTCACTGTAAGTACTACATCTGTTGAGTCTTATATTTAATTTATTGTCCTATTACTGTTCTTGTTTTCTTTGTCTCGAGTTCTTTAGGTGGGGGAAAAAGAAAATGTCATTGCTAGCCTAGCATCCTTGCCAACTTGTATGTATGCTTTAAAACTAGTTTTTGGGATATAATGCAGATTACTGTTTATCTGATTATTTTGCAGAATGTGACAGATGAAACCTCTGATTATAAGAAAATGTTCTAGTTTATTTCCTAATTTCCCGGAGCTTTTCGAACTTTGTGTAACAAAAGACTTAGTTGAAGGAGTAGATGCAGGATCTTTTGTCCCTTACCAATCAGGTGGCCAGAAGGCTATAACACCAACTGCAACTTTTTTTTCTGTTTCTATGGGTCTAGTTTTTTGCATATCATACAATATTGCCACATTTTTTTCCAGAGATCACTGCAATATCTAAGTGAACTTATAAATGAAGAGAAGTGGTTATTACTTGTGAAATGCTCTTGTTTCTTAGAATGCATGATTTTGTGCATCCTTTCAAGTGATTTCTGGGCTTGATATGAGTTGTCATTTAATTACTCTGGTTTGATGTTATTGCAGGTTGCTGACTACAATGTAGCAGCTGCTCAGCAAGGCATAGTGTATATTGATGAAGTTGACAAGATCACCAAAAAGGTTATTGTTGACTTATTGAGTGTTTTTCTATTCTTTTTTCTTTTCAGATTAAACTTCACTGGCAACTTCTCGTGTGTCAGTTTAGCTGATTCCTCTTTCACTGATATTTCCAGGCTGAAAGCCTCAACATTAGTAGAGATGTCTCAGGAGAGGGTGTCCAGCAGGCATTATTGAAGATGCTTGAAGGAACAGTAAGTGTATTGCTTATTTTTTGCTTGTTATTAATGGTGAATAGATCGTCACAATCTGTTACCACATGTGGATATTGTTTAATGTTGCAAACATAGAAGCAACTTTGACTGCTAATGGCTCATTACATTAGATCTAGACAAATAGCTTTTGTATATGACAATGACCAGGTTGTTATGGAAGGATCAATTGAGAGTTGGAAGCTTAGTGTTGGTTGCTTTATCTAACCAAACTATATAAGCTGCTTTCTTTTATATCCCACTGACTGGCTGCGAGTCCTTTCGTCCTTTATGCTAATTTTATTCCAGAAGTAGTAGTGGTGGTTTTCTCTTGTAATATTCTTTCCTCTTTCTTCTCTATTCTGAAGATATTTATTGGAATTACTTGAATCCTGTGTCTAATGCATTTAGATAAAAGAAGGAATGTTTTCTTTTTCTTCTTTTCCATTTTCACATTTCGATTATTATCTATCCTTATTCAAATGACCTCCAGATGTGCGAAATTATTGTTGTGATAAAAGAATGGGTGACTATTTTAATGACTAGACTTGCGATAGGGGATCATGGTTTGATCTATAGCTCAGTGGCAATGATTGGAAAAATTAATGGTTATGTCATTTAATTTGTTACTATAGTTAGCTTTCTGTACTTATCCCAAAATTAATAATAACAATGGGCCTTCTGTTGCAGATTGTCAATGTGCCGGAGAAGGGAGCTCGGAAGCACCCTAGAGGGGATAATATTCAGGTTGGTTATAAAAACATTTCATTTTGGGATTAAGATATTTATTTGCAATCAAGAAGAATTTGGAGTATCCCAGGGAAAAAATGTTCATTTGTTGGCTCTGTAGTGTTAACTGTTTATATGGATGTCTTCAAATGGATAAAGATTTGTATCTAATAAGATAATTTGATGTGCTTATGAGCTTGAGTTTAGGATGAATTAATTTACCTTCATAATGTTTTACTGATTTCATAACTGAGGTATAGTGACTCTTTCATTTGGCCTTATGTTAGTGGGTGGATGATAGTTGTTCTGGAAGAACTAGTTAAAAGATTTTGACTAATTCTTTTGTCTGAGTTCATCTCCATAGTTATTTGTTAACTCATTGCTCTTTTCATATTGTTGGGCGATCCTTTTTCTTTTGGCATGCTAGGTTTTTCAGTTGATTTGATGTTTCAGATATATCTTTGAAGAAAGAGTTTCTTATAGCCTAATTGTTTATGTCACTACAGATTGATACCAAAGATATTCTCTTTGTATGCGGTGGAGCCTTCATTGACTTGGAGAAAACAATCTCAGAAAGGTCCTACTACTTCCGTGTCATAGTTTTATTTCTTTCCTCAAGTCGGATAGTTAGTTTTATCTCTTTCCTCAAGTCAGATAGTACCTTATTCCTGATATACTTGTCCATGTTTTCAGGCGCCAAGATTCATCTATAGGATTTGGTGCACCAGTTCGCACAAACATGAGGACTGGCGGTGTTACAAGTGCTGCTGTGACGTCATCTTTATTGGAGACAGTAAGTTCTTCTGAACCCTTGCAGCTTAGCAAATCTTCCAGACTACATATACTAATAGTTTTTTTTAGCTTGATTGTGGTTGTATTTTCCATGATCGTAGATGTAGCTTCCATGTTAGCTGCATTGACAAACTGATGTCTATGGATTTCTGTGCTTATTGGTCAATGAAATTAGTTACATGTGCTTCAGATGAAATCAAATGTATGCCACAAGATGAACTGAGATTTTAATTTACTTATGTGAAACTTTGTTGTTACTGTTGGTTATCATATTCTTCTGCATCACCAACACATTTTTTCTGGAATTCGGTTTTTTACCTGCATTTGTAGTTTGAGCATATGCAGAGTTGTATGTGCTTAACCGATTTTAAAAAAAAGGGTTGTATGTGCTTGTGTTTCATTTACTTTCTCTGGCTTGTTTGATGTCAGTTAAATAAAGTGATATTTGGCTGAGATCTTTAAATGTATTATTTTGCCGCTTTAATATGACAAAATTTACCCTCCCCAAACCCCACTTGTGGAATTTCATTGGGTATGTTGTTGCTGCTGTTCTTGTTTAATATGGAAAAAGTTCCGACCCATATAGTACTTCATGTAATTTCTAAATATTTAAGTTTTTTTTTTTTTTTGAAATATGGATAATTCTATGACCAATTTATCTCATTATTTTTACCTTTTTATGGTATGTTTTGAAGAATTTACTAATCATAGTACGCAATTCTCCTGTTATGCAGGTTGAAAGTAGTGATCTAATATCATATGGTCTGATACCTGAGTTTGTCGGCCGCTTCCCCATCCTTGTTAGTCTGTCAGCTTTAACTGAGGATCAACTTGTGCAGGTAATGACTAATGTTTCCCGTAACTTGGTTTTTTGGCACTAATTGCTTTGTGCACATTATTATGATTTGTATGGAAAGCTGTGTCTTCCTTTGCTTGAATAAGGTGGAATTCTTTGTACATAAGTTATGCCATTGGGTTTAAACTTTCAATATTTTCATCCAGCATATGAGACTTCAGAGGCAAATTTAGATTACTGTTTTGGCTCTCTGCAGGTTCTAACTGAGCCAAAAAATGCACTAGGGAAGCAGTACAAAAAGATGTTCCAAATGAACGGGGTGAGTGTTTGCCTCTCAAGATCTTTTTTGGCAATGCAGAAAGATGCATCAGTTTTATCTTTTTTAGACCCTGTTTCATTTGGGCAAGGAGCAGGTTGGAGTTTTTCTAGGTTCCCGTTAATTTTATCAGAATGTTACTCCTCTCATACTTCGAGACTTCTTCTCAGGTAAAATTGCATTTTGTTGAAGATGCACTAAGATTGATAGCTAGGAAAGCAATATCTAAAAATACTGGTGCTCGTGGATTGCGATCCATATTGGAGAACATTTTGATGGATGCTATGTATGAGGTATATAGTATGCCTTTTTTTCCTCTTCTTTTTCTCTGTGGACCTACGGGTCTAGTGACGACTGTTCAGAATATACACTCTGTAGTGGTTATCTGACCTGGAAATGAATTTGTTAATTATGTAAAGCACACTGCTTGACATTATGATATTCAAATAGACATTTGCTTTATTGTACTTCTCTTCTAAGTTGCTCGGACTCTTCACTTTCGGTGCTGCAACATGGGTTTGGGATCCATACCCGATTTGGGGTATTTTGACCAAAATCGGCAGAGAAATTCGGTACAGAATACAGATACAGTGATTTCTGAAATAAAAAAACTATGGTAAAATTGAAAAAAATGGAGTACACCATAAATAGAAATTTCTATGTCAGTCATTTTCCTTATTATCACCTTCTGTGATTCTCCTGTTGGCCTATATTTTTTCCTCATAGTACCTTGTAAGCTCCCTCTCTTAATGTTCGATAATTTAGTCATACGACTCAATTTTTAGATATTTGAATTATTTTTAGTCGAACCCCGACACTTGTATCTGTATCCACTGTATCTGAAAGTTTAGATCATGAAGGATCTGACCTCTAGATCCACACCCATATCAGACACTCGTATTTGAGTCCGAGCAACTTAGCTTTTCTTTGGCTGGAGATTATATTGTTGAACGTAATGTTCATAATAAAATTGAGCAGACCATGGTGCTTATTTTCAAACTCTGAACATCTCTATGATTGTGCTTAGAACATGCAGGTTGAATTCTGTGCATGTTTATATCATAAAATATGTACTGAGTTAATGGCAAATACTTGTTGGTTTTCACCAAGTATACTATGAAAGCTTTAGGTGGCATTTTTTTGGTTTCAACTTTATAGACAGAAAACAATTAATCAATATTTGGAGGGAATCATCGAAACAAAACATAATAGCCTGGAGAGATATATTCTAAATAAACTGTACTTGCTAAACTCCGCCAAACTTGCTTGTCCTTTATTTTATTTCCTTTTGTCGTTCCTTCTGCTAGCATATTTCTGATTTGTATGTCTTGCAGATTCCTGATGTCAGAACAGGCGATGATGTAATAGATGCTGTTGTAGTTGATGAGGAGTCTGTAGGAATTGAAGGGCGAGGATGTGGGGGTAAAATCCTTTATGGCAAAGGTGCATTTGACCGACACTTCCCACAGAATAGATCAAAGGATTCTGAGGTAAGTTTAACCTGGCATGATCTAGTATTTGATGTGTTTTTTCCCTTTGAGAAATATGATCTCGTATTTGATGCTGCAAATACTGTGTCAAACTATAGTATTCAACGCTTTTCATGTTGCCCTACTACAGACAAATACGGAGGGGTCTGATGGAGACCATGAGGCGGAACAGGAGCTTCCTTCCATTGTTGCTTTGTAAATGTTCTGTGAGGTGTATTTCTGGTCTCACTTGTGTACAGTAATCTAGATTCAAATAGACAATGTTATTTAAATAGAGCCAATGTACTTTCATACTGCATTTTGTTGTGTTGTACTATTCTTGCTATTTATTCTTTGATCTACTCTAGCAACATAATCCATATAATTCTGAAGTTAGAAAGTGTTACCCTCCTCGACTTTCCTCTTGGCTATTATTTGAACAGATTATACATCTTATGTTCTAGTCATCCTATAGAACACAATTTCTTCAAATGACCCTCTTTAGGTACCTTGACATATCTAGTAAAGTTGTTATGTGACCTCCTGGTCACGGTTCAAGCGTGGAAACAACCCCTTGTAGAAATGTTGGGGTAAGATTGTGTATAATAAATCCTTATGGTCTGGCTTTCTTAGTCTATTAAGGGTAAGGTCTAAATACACACTATCTTTTCTAGATCCTACTTGTGAGACTACATTGGGTATGTTGTTGCCTACATCTACTCCTAAATGTAGTAGAGACTTATACTATTCGATGTATTATTAGCGTGGGCTAGCTACTTTTCAACCCTCAAAATTGAAGAATAACCATTGTTTGGGAGTTTTGCCTTCTACAAGTGAAACTCCATGAAATTGGCTATTTTTCAATTACAAGAATTGAAAATCACTATTTGGCTATCACTTTAAGGGGAAAGTTGGGTGGGGGCATCATGGTCTATTGGTCGATGAAGCGGATGAATTATAGTAGGTGATAAGTTTAAATTCCAATATAGTAAAATAAATATCAAGTGATTAAAAAAATGGTGAGAATTTGGTGGGGAGAGTGATGAGGTGTATAAAGTGATATGTTTGGTATTCACGTTCTGGCATTTGTTTAAATCATAAGATTTATTTAGTAAAAGTATGGGAAGATGAGCATGCTAAGGTGAGAGAGGTGTAGTAGTCTCTCCCTAGAAAGCAAAAGGTGTAACCAATTGCATCATTTGAGTGACTATTATTGAACTACCACCTCCTCCCCTAATTATTGGGAGAAGATTTTGTATGTCACTTGTTTTAAAAAATTTGAAAAGATTATATTCTTTTTGTTTAATTTATAAGTGGCCAAGAGACGTCATTGTTATCCTTTTCTTGTTCCTCTTTTGCCACTTAGATCAACTCTTGATATATGGTCAAATGCATGTTACAGGTTCAAATCCTATTATAATTTTCTTTTACAAAAAAGAAAAAAAAGTTAAGTAAAGAAGGATAAAAGGGGTGAGCTTATAATTTATTGATCGAATTTCGATTCACAAAAAAATTGCTAGTCTCTTTAAAGGAGTTTGTTGTTAAGACCATTGTTTATCGGGCGAATAATTTCACTTAACAATTTGACTTATTGGATATTGATTTTTAAATTTATGAATTCGCTAGCCAATCTATAAGATATCGGTTGGCTCGGTATCGGATTAGCAATTATCAAATGATTATTGGATGGTGTATTGGCTAACATCTAATCTATATGATACCCTTTGTGTGGGAGGGGGGTAAATTACACCGACAGACACTAAAATTAAAAAATTATAAAAAAAAAAAATAGTTCTCGTTGTACAGTCAGTGTATATTTGTGTATCACAATATATATTTAATGTATAAGTAATATACATTGTATAGTAGTGTATATTTTTTATAACTTTTGACAAACTATATTGTATAGTTTCACTGATTTTGAGCTATTTTTTTATGTAAATTAAACATGAATTACTTTTTTTAAAAACTTTTTACTTTTATATATATATAATTTCCCCAATATTATACACTGTCGATGTAGCTAAGCTTATGATTATTTTTAGCCGACTAACTAAAAATGTTAATTTAATATGAAATTTAAATAGGAAGAGTGAGAAATAAGAAACATATCAAATTTTTTTCAATTGTCCAATTCTACATCATGGCGTCACCTGCAGCCGACCGCCCATCTTGCATAAAGAATAAATCCTTCTCTTTTTAAATTATATTTGTCATTGGATTGCTTACATTTGTTGCTTAATTTGGATAATAAAAATACTCTATTCCTAATTAATCATAAATGTAGGTTTTAATGCCGTTGTTAAACCTGTAATAATTCTTTAATGTATCCATCATTAAGCTATTCATAGTTAATGATGCAACAACAATAACATATTCTGTAAAATTTTATTTGCATCCAAATTCTATCACTATCTCACGGAGATAGAGAGGTTGTTTATGAAAGACCTTCGGTTCAAATGTATCAATGTCAAATAGAAGAAGAAAACAATAATAGATATAGCATAGCGGCTAAAACGAAGAGCAAAATCAATTTTACAAGGAAAAACAATAAAAGCAACAAAATAATCGAAGAGCAATAACAACACGACAATAATGGCACGACTAATCCTATGACAAATCTTAAACCGTCATCAGGCAAAACATCTTACCCCATTTTACCCCTACCAGTCTTCTACCCTAATATGTGACCTCCACTTCTTTCTATTTAAGATCATGTCCTCGATGATATGAAGTTGAGTTATATCGTGTTTAATCACCTCTCTCCGATACTTTTTCGGTCTTTCCTTACTCCTCTGTGTAATCCCCAAATCCAACCTCTCACACCTCTCTCATTGGAGCATCGACACATCTCCTCTATATATACCCAAACAATCTCAATCTCGTTTTTCTCATTTTGTTTGTCACAGAGGTCACTTTCACCTTCTCCTGAATAACCTTATTCCTAATTTTGTCACTCCTAGTATATGTTCACATATCCATCTCAACATTTTTTATTTCCACAACATGCATCTTTTGAACATGTGAGTTTTTGACCGTCCAGTACTCCACTCCATATAACAGAAACGGTCTAATCAACATTCTATAGAACATACCTTTAAATCTAGGTGTTTAGGTGGTACCTTCTTATTATCACACAATACTCTAGAAACAAGTCTTCATTTTATCTATGCAGCCATAATGTGATTTGTGACATTGTCGTTAATGTCCCTACTACTCTGAATGACAGACCCAAAATATTTAAAACTTTCTTTCTTGGGAGTAGGCCGAGTGGCAAGCCTTACTTCCATGCCCACTTTATTTATCAGAACACTAAATTTACACTCTAAATATTTTATTTTGATCCTGCTCAATTTGAACTCGAGAGTTTATTTTCAAACCTTCAATCTATCATTAATTCTATCACATGTCTCATCAATTAGTATGTCATTCATAAATAGTATATATCATTAAATCTCTTCCTGAATAAATTATGTCAGTTTATTTATTATCAAGGCAAAAAGAGAAGGACTCAACTTTAATATTGCAAGTTTATTATCTCACATTAATTATAAATTACTATGCTATATTGTTACAATCAGAGAAATATTTAATTTGTTACTCCTTCCATTTTATATTAATTATTCATATTATTAAAAGTAGTCTTTCAAAAATATTTTTTAATTTACAAAATTCAAATATAATTAAGTAGTTTTTGCCCATTTTGCTCTTTAACATTAATTATTTTTAAAAGTAAAATAATATTAAAGAACTAAAAATACATTAGTAAAAAAAAATACTACTTATTGATGATGTTTAAAGGGCATTTGGAAGGAAATCGTGATGACTAATCTGGAACAGAACGAGTACGTGATAAATTAAATGAAAGTAAATATGTGTAATTATTAGTATTAAATAATAAGTGTACGTAAAACATATGCTCCCTCTCCGTCTCAGTATTTATGACATTTCTCTTTTTTTAGAAATAATTTAATCAATTTTTTAAATTAAATTAATATCTTAAAATTAAAATATTAATATTATATTAACAATCTTATAGGTTGTAAAGTATAATTCTTTTATAATAATTTAATTAAAAAAATAAAATTATTATGATAAAATTTGACATAACTCTCAAGAAAAAATTAATTAAAAATATTATTTAATTAATATATTCTTAATAAATAATTAAATTTTTAATAGATATATGTGTCTTTTAATTCTAGAATTATTAATATTAAGAATAAAATTAAAAAAATAATTAATTTTTTTTTAATTATCTAATATTTTAAATATACTTGATAATTAAAATGGGACGGAGAAAGTATTTCTTTTAATGGTAACAAACTTTTTTTCTTTTTTCATCGGACCAAAAAACAAAAATCACCAAATAGGCATTAATCATTTCCATTGAAAATTTAAAATAAAAAAATAAACGTAAAACAGCAATTAAGAAAAATCATTGGCCGTCAGATAAAGTATCTAGCAAGAAATTATGTCGGGAATTTGACGGTGATCCTCATTTCTCTCACAGAAATTCAGAGCCACCGGGGGGTGTGGGGGTCGAAGAAAGGAAAAAGAACTTCTTTTTCAGGGAGAAAAAAGTTTGTTTCGTTTGGTTCGGTTCTTTATCAGAATCCGTTACCGATCTTTCCTTTTGCTTCTTCTTTCCGTCAATATCAAGAAATGTGAATTTTGTCATATGCGCCATTTGTGACTTGGAATTTATTGGGTGGAGAGAAAGATTGAATCTTTTTCTCTATTTGATAATTGGGTCAAAGTGGGTTGCTTCAGATTTTTTATTTTGTAAAGGAGCAATGGAAATGGAGAGCATTGAGTGTGTTTCGTCAAATGATGGCATTGAAGATGAAGAGATCCAATCTTCTGTGTTATCTCATCATCATCAATTTTCTTCTGCAAAAACTCATAATATTATTTCTCCCGGAATTGCCCCTACTAGTGTACATGAATTGCTTGAATGCCCCGTTTGCACCAATTCTATGTATCCACCAATTCATCAGGTCTTGTCTTTTTCTTTTTCTTTTTTGTTTGTTTGTTTGTTTGGCTTTTGTCCCTTTTCCTCTTTGTGAGATTCGTTTGTTTTCGTTTTTTCCGATGTGAAATGTTGTTTTTTTAAGTTTTTTTATTTCTTCAATATTAATTCTTACTGTTCTGTTGACATGGACAATGATGTTAATGTGTTGGAAATGGTATGTTGATCTTTGTGCTATTTTTACCTTAAAATTAAAGTTGATTTTGTTTAGAACTTTCAAACGCTTTTTTGTCTCTTTAGAAATATAGCAAACTTTAGATTGAGGTAAAAGCATGATGGGTTGATAGTTTTGGCTGTGAGGATTACGGAAGTCTTTCTGGAGAATTTGATTGGGTTTGTATCAATTTCAGAATATTTAAAGAATTGATGATCAACTTGTAACAGCTTCAGTTCCCGGAAATGACTGCAGATTATTGGATATGCTGTATATTTGACTGTTCGGAGTTTGCCAATTGATTGGCTACTGAGGTTGACTGTTTTGCGAGTCACTTGGTTACTTAATTTTTCTCATGAATGTGAAGAAAGATGATTTGCTGCTTGTTGAATAAACATATCAGCCTAATGATAGACTCTCTACTTTAAATTGAATCCTTTCATGAGATGGATTAACGAGAAAGATTTAGTCAGCTCCTTGCACCCAAAGATCTGGCATAGCAGTTGATGAATTGGGTGAAAATGATGTGAGACCAGGGTTCGAATTTTAGTTGAGAAAAGAAAAATTGCTTGGTGATTTGCTCCCATCAGTCTAACCTTGGTGACAGAGTTACTTGGTACTTATGCTAGTGGAGATAGTAGGTACATGGTGGAATAGTCTAGGTGTGTGCTAGTAGGTCCAAACACCACCGTTTATGAAAAACATCTACTCCTTAAGTGACTGAGTATAGAAACTCTATGGAGGAGTTACACTGTTGTAACATCTGCCAGCTGCGTAGATTGGTCAGACTCATTCTGCTTATTAATGCGCTTTGAAGCTCATTGTCTTTGATTGCGAGTTGTGCAGCCTTTTAAGCTCTTGCCGTTGGAGCATTGCATAGGATCAAATTAGTGTAGTCTTGGAAGGTTGCATCAATTTGGTCCTACAGATGTTCAACTATGTGGGATAGGGTTGTCAGGGAAAAGAAATGAGGCTTCTGTTAGGAAGGCACTTGATCTATGCAAACCACATAATCCCTGCCGCCCTCCCCATTGAAAAATAAATAAATAATTACATGAAATTTATTCTCACTGGGCAGAAAATGAGAGGCTTCAGAAGATGGATAAGAAACTGTATGTGAAAGTTTGATGTGTTTGTATAACTGCAATTTACAAAGGTAAATTATATTGCTTCACTCTATAGTCATGTGTCCAAATTTTCTTGGATAAGTTATAAATGGTACTCTGGGTGAGAGTAATTCAGCTACATGGTCTTTCAGGAAATATCAAATGCCAGTAGGAATTGTATAAGCTGAAACTAGAAATTCATCAGCATATATTGGTATCGTCTTTCTAGTTTATTTATAGGAAGTGTGTCAGTTGCTATAATCTTTGAGTATATTTCAGGTGACTTGAATTTTTTATCATTATTTCAGTTGACTTCACTGTAATTCAATATTGCTTGATTCTAAATCCACTAGAAATTCTATAAGCAGAAGTAGGAACTCCTCAGCATATAGGTGCCGTCTTTTTGTTTCATTCTAGTAAGCCTGTGGTACAACCTGATAATATATTTCAGGTGACTTGATCGGAATTCCCATTGCTTATAGAATAAATGTGTAAAGTTTGTTTCCTGTAGAGATCAAGTTGGAAACTTGTCATGCGTAATCGCAGTTGACTAAATACCTGCCGTGGTTGAATCACTAGGAAGAAAGATGGTAGCATAGGGCAGAGTAGATCTGTATAATTCTTACCAAATTATTATCAATTGACAATTAGTAAAAGAAGGCTGCTTTCCTACACCATATAGAGTGGAAAACATGTCCTTAGAGAGCTGGGCTTGTATAACCACTAACGAATATGTGTCCTCTCCTTTCATTAGAGCTTTCTCATTTATTAAAATTTGTTTCGTTATGATTCTCCTTGCTGCAAGTAAATTGTTTTTTTGATGATAGTTAGTGGTGCATAAACTGGGTGACCTATGACAAACGTCTATGCATTTGTTCATTTAGCCTATAAAATTAGAGTTCTTACAGTGGTTCAAGACTTAAAAGTTTGTCTATTCTGCAGTGTCACAATGGGCACACGCTTTGTTCTACCTGCAAAACAAGGGTGCACAATCGATGTCCGACATGTAGACAAGAGCTTGGTGATATAAGGTGCTTAGCACTGGAGAAGGTTGCAGAATCACTTGAACTGCCTTGCAAATATTTCTCTTTGGGATGCCCAGAAATATTCCCATATTACAGTAAGCTCAAGCATGAGGCACTGTGCAATTTTAGACCATACAATTGCCCATATGCTGGATCAGAGTGCTCAGTGACTGGTGACATCCCTTATTTGGTTTCACATTTAAGAGATGACCACAAAGTGGATATGCACTCAGGATGCACATTCAACCATCGTTACGTGAAGTCAAATCCTCGAGAAGTAGAAAATGCTACATGGATGCTGACGGTAAGTCCAGCAAGTTTTAAACTTTTTGGAGTTGAATAATGATGCTCAGGATAGCATCATGATTCATGTGTTATCTGTTTCATGCTGTTTTGGATTATGGAAGTCTTTAGGTATCCTTTTTATTCACCCTTACCACCAGGATGCTGACACTAAAAGTTCTGTGGGTGAATACTGAAATGGGAAAATGTGGATAAGCAAATTATATTATGGCCGTTTCTCAAGATTTGGGGAATGCCCTGTATTATCTTGCTCTCTCGTTCTGCAATATCTCCTCTCATGTTTTCTTCGATAGGTAGATCCTTTCCTAGAGATTCTCTGAAGGAATACATTGAACAGTATTACATTTCTCTCAGAGGAGATGTATTGTGGCATTTTACTTTAATATATACAAAAACAAGATCGGTAGGGATGAATTTTAAGGCATGACATGTTTTAATTTCTGCCTAGACATCTTGTGGTTGCTTGCATTCTGCATAATGTCATTTTCTCTCCTCATATATACATGTTGACGTATCCCGAGTTCATTCTCACTGAACAACACCTTTTGCTCCTTTCTCAGGTTTTCCATTGTTTTGGACAGTATTTCTGTCTCCACTTTGAGGCCTTCCAGCTTGGCATGGCCCCTGTTTATATGGCCTTTCTACGATTTATGGGTGATGAATCTGAGGCACGCAATTACAGCTATAGTCTCGAAGTAGGAGCAAATGGTAGAAAGCTCACATGGGAGGGGACACCAAGAAGTGTTCGAGATAGCCACCGCAAAGTTAGGGACAGTCATGATGGTCTAATAATCCAACGTAACATGGCACTTTTCTTTTCTGGAGGAGATCGAAAAGAGCTGAAACTTCGAGTAACTGGACGGATATGGAAAGAACAACAAAATCCAGAAGGTGGAGTGTGCATCCCAAATCTGTGTAGCTAATTTATTTCTCGGAGTGATTTTTTTGTTACTTTTCCCTCCCCTATTTTTTCCTGTGGATGTATGTGTGTGTGAGTGTGACAGTGGGCGTAAAGAGACAGACAGCAATCTGTTTGTACCCTCGTACCTTCATGCTCTGCCCAGCTACATGTCATTGTCCCTGAAGATTTAGTCATATCAATTGTTAATAACCATCTTACAGCCCCTTATCTTGTTGTGCCATCTTGATTATCGAATAATTCATGATTACTACTAATAAATGAAATGGTCAAAACCAGTAGAATGCCCACTACACTACAGTAATGTAGTAGTAGAAGCCAAATAATTGAAAGATGAACCTAATGTACAGCTCCTCCATGAAGACAGCCAATCCCAGAACACTCTCTGCTTGAATATTGTTTAGCTCCACTAACACTTTGACCCAACCAGATTTAATGTCAGTCTTTAACTGCATTTAGTTCAGAGGAGTCCTATCTATTGGCTTCCCTTGGTCTCCAATAGGTAGCAGATTGCCGTACAGAGGGTACTGCCCAGAAGACGACAAAATGATTAGGGGCAACTTGCCCAGATTCGCAGAATTTTTAGTTCTTGATCAGTTCAAGGGGACAGTAATAGAGGAGGACAGACTAAATTGGAGAAGATATAGTAAGGGCAGTTTTACGGTGAATCTGGCATACACACATCTTAATCAACCTGATCAACAGTTCTATATATGGAGCTGGAGAGCAGTGAGATGCCGGCATAACACAAGACAACTTAAAGAAAACAGGAAGGCATTTGTGTTCATGGTGCTAAGCTAAGTGGTAAGGAGTGAAAGTAGCAGCCATTTATTTATGCACTTTGAGGTTACTAGAGTTCTATGGCGACTACATGAAAGATTTGTCATGGATCATGCCCAAGACTACAGGGAAGCTGCTTGCTTGTCGGTACTTTGTCTGGAGGACTAGTCAGACAAAACAGGTTAGATATCATGGTAGCTGTAGAAGCTATGACTTTTGATGTTTCTGTTAGCAGTAATTGTAAAGATGGCCTAGTACAGCCTTTGTGCTACTCACATAATATTGTTGCCATTCTAAAAAAAGTGTATCCACTGTAAGCCTAGATGGGAAGCTAATGCTTTATGAGATTCAACTATGTGAATATTATGATTAAAAAACAAATTTAACTACGTTAACACTACGACACAGGTTCCACAGTATATTCACAAAATAACTTGGGTACTACTGTACTAGTGCAACAAGAAAGGAGTATGAGTTGTATTACACAACATATATCGCTGCATTTCAGATTACACCACATATATTGCTGCATTTCAATTTGTTACTCACCATTTAGTAAAAATGATTAAAAAAAAATCATTCATTTCATTTCCATCTAAAGTACAAACAATTTTTCCACTAGCAATTTACCATCATAGTACGTGCTTGCAAGTGTGGCAGAATGAAAAGAAACCATGTTTCTCATTAGTTGTCACCAACATATTTTAGCGTGCTGCTACCAAATCAAAGTGCACCATCACTTCTAGCTTCTCTAGCAACCAGGCTCTCAGCTTCTGCACCCTCACCAGCAGAACTAGCCTCCACAGCAGTATCTTGAACACTCACCTCCTCCTGTTCAGGGACTGCTTGTTTGTCATCGTTGTTGATGCTGGTAGCCTCACCAGCAATTGTTGACTGCTCTTCAGGCTCCTTATTTCCGAACAATTTAGGACTATTTATCAAAGAGGAAACAGCAGCTCTTGCACTGGCCTTCGCTTTTTCAGCTGCTTCAGCCTCCCTCTCGGCGGCTTCTTTCTTCTCCCTTTCAATATCATCCATGAGCTTGGTCAACTCCTCATCTCTACCTTCCTTTGCCAAGGCTTCTCGAACAAATTCTTGCAATTCATCAGAGAAATCAGCTGGATCCTCCCTCAACATTCTATCCACAATCTTAAGCACCTCATCATGTCGCCCAATATCAAATAATGCATTCATCATAAACTTGTAGCTATCATCATTCATCCTGAGTTTTCCCATCATCAGATCAAAAAATGATTTTGCTTCATCAATTTTACCAACTTTGACCAAACCATCAACCAGCCTATCATAAACCCCAAGGTTAGGCCTCAATTTAGACTCAACCATGGTCTTAAAATATGCAGCAGCATCATCAGGCCTAGCTTCTTTAAAGCAAGCATCCATCAACAAAACAAACGTGAATTCATCAGGGCTGACCCCCTTCTCTCCCATATCCTTGTAGAGCTCCTCAGCCTCACCCAACAAGTCATTTTTGCACAACTGCTCAATCAGATTATTGTAAGACAATGTGTCTGGTCTACACCTCTTCTCTCCCATGCTGTTAAAAACATTAATTGCGTCTTTAAAACTTCCCAATGTACAATAACCATCAACCATTACATTAAAGCTACCCAAATTCACAGTCAATCTTTTTGGAGGATCGTGCTCATTCAGCATCCTGTCAAATAGCTTCAATGCCTCATCAAACTTCCCATTCTTGCTTAAAGCATCTAGAATATAGTTGAACGCCACAGCACTCATCTTGATCTTTGAATTCTCACCTACAGCTTCCTCATAACACTCCATAGCCTCCTGCTCCATACCCCTCAAGAAATAACCTTTCATTAAGCTCCCATAAATCACTCCATCCGAAACACTCCCTCCCAATTTCTCCTTCAATTCTTCATAAAGTTCGAAAACCCCATCTGGATTTGAACTCTTAGCATATCCAGACATCAAATAACTATACACAATCGGATCAGCACTAAACCCCTTGGATAACATTTCCTCCTTCAATTCCATCGCCCTATCAATCTTGTTATTATCAACAAGCCCTTTAATAAGTATCCGATACGTAGTTGGGGAAGGGTTAAATGGTGCATTATTGATAAGCTGCTTGTAATGTTCCATAGCCATATCCGTTTTCCGGCAATCCATAAAAGCCGTGAGGAGCAGATTATGTGTGATAATATTAGCCCCGATACCAGCCTGCGTGATGAAACGGTGAAGAGCAAGTAGATCAGAATATCGAGACTGCCGGAGTTGCGCAGCCATAACAGCGTTACAAGTAAAGATAGTGGGGCGGCAATTGGAGTAAACAGAGTGGCGCGTGTACAAAGCAGCTTCATCCAAATCATTCTCGCGAATCAACTTGAGAATCCGGTTATGGAGATTAAGTCTATTACCGGATAGTGCAGAAACAGTTTCAGGGATCTTCGGTGCATTCGGGTTATTAGTAGAGCTAGGGTTTTGAGGTGTACTGGGGCGAGGTTGGTGTTGTTGACGGAGAGATGATAAAGGGGGTTCGATACGGAGTCGGCGTTTGCGTTTACGGCGTTCTGCGGCAGCCTCTTCTGGGGTGGCAAATGAGAGGAGACGGAGGGAGATGAAGGAAGGTGGTGGTTGAGGGCGGCGGAGATAATGGGGTTTAGCTAGGGTTCTGAGGTGATGGGTGAAAAAAGTGTGCTTGGAGAGAGCCATCTTGCCAAAATGGAGGATTAGGGTTCTGTCAGGGTTTATCAGTGAAAAGGGATTGAAGAAGACGGAGAGTAGATTCTAGAAAAGGGGTTAACATGCCAACATCACCTACAATAGCCGTATTAAACTCTTCAAAATCGAATCAAAATCGATAAAATTAAAAAAAAGTTATTCATTTGTTACAAATAATTTATTGATTTAACAATTCAGTAATTTTATTTTCTTAATTTTTGAGTTATCGTCCTTTAATAATTTTAGATTTTGCGTAACAGATTAACCGATAATTCAATAGTAAATGATATAATCATATTTATAATATTTGGTATATAAAATTCTTAACTTAGAGTTTCATTTCGTACTTTTATTTCTGACAATCCATTATTATATAATGTGACAATTTTTACTTTTGAGCAAGATATAATCTGTCAACTCATGTGTATTGTTTATTTGATTTGTCACCTTATTTCTAAATGATTTTTACTTTTTTTTGTCGAATCTTAACAATTAAATCGATAACAAAATTAATAATTGAAAAACAAATAACTGATAAGTCAATATCTTGATGATTTCATAATGATTTAGCATGCCTACAAATCGATAATCAATGTATTTCAAAGTCGAACTAAATCAATCAACACACAATCCTAAATCAAATTGGACTATTGTGAGTTTTGGTAAAAATAAATTTGAACTATATTTGGAAGATTCTTGCGTATTATTTCATAATATATTATATTATTGTATTTTAATGAATATAACTTTTGAACAAAACGATTTAAATGATAAACCAAACCAAATAGATTATTATATTTTCGTCGTTATCTAACATTAACTTTAAAATAAAATATAACTAACAATCAAAATAAATATTAGTAAAATTACTAAAAATTAAATCAAACTAAATATAATAGCAGAAGTTAAATAAATTATATTATGAATTTTAAACTTAATTAATGAATGGATAAATATTTATATTGATTGTGCTGCAACTTTGACATATATTTGGGACCTGCTAAATGCTAATGCTATAGTGTAAAAGAAATTCAAAGAAGGAAGTAACCAACCAATAGCCATTAAGCAATTCTTGAGCTAACTAGATAAGGTATTTCTGTATTATTTTTTAACACAAGTTATAACGATTTGTTAGTTATTGTATTTACGATAGTGATAAGTGCAGAATGAATAATTATTGAAAGTATCTAAGTAGTAATGTGAAGGCTGTTTGAACTTTTTGCCCTTCATTAAAAGATTTCGTTTTAGACAAAATTATTTTTTCACCATTTTTCTTATTATTATTTTAATAATATTAAATTTTATAAACATAATAAAAATTAAATGAAGAAGATTTTCTTATTATGATTAAATTCCTCCATAAAGAATTATTTTCCAACTAAAATAGGCTTGATCCAAAAAGATATCGTATTATAATTAAATTTTTATATGGAGAATATTTTTTCAACTAAAATAGATTTGATAGAAAAATAATTCAAAAAATCTTTTCAAATAATAGTCAAAAAGTCAAAAAAAAAGTACCAAAAAAAATAGTTAGAAAATATCCAAAAAATTGTAAAAGAAAAGATCTAAAAGAAACCCAAAAAAGTTTTTTATTTTTTAAAGGGAATTTTCTTCCAAAATAATAAGCAAAAAAAAATTTTAAAAAATAGTTTTAAAAATAAACAAAAATGATATTAAAAAAACCATAAAAAACAAATAAAATGCAAAATTTGAACTAAAAATTATATCTGTTGACACCCAATTTTTATCCTCCACAAGACGAATTAAGTATCGAACTTTTGATTTTAAATAACATTGAATAATTAGCTTTTGAAATGCAAAAATAATTTCTTGAAGTTCAAAATCTTCTTAT
>JBCEWC010006485.1:0-22966 GCA_038996855.1 Solanum aculeatissimum
CCTTAATCCAAGCAAACAACCAACAAGATCAAGCCTAATCAAGTCTTCTTCCCCAAATTCTACAAGCTAGCTTCAATGGATGCCAATAGAGCCTTAGGAGAGAGTATAGGAGAGTTCTAATGGATGAATGAGGGTTTGGGGGGATGATTTAGGGGTTTAGGATACCTTAAGGGACCAAAAAGAGGCTTAGGGAAATGTTAAATCATGACAATACCATTAATAAACCGGAACTTTTCACTGAACACAACACCCAAATGACAGCTACAGTGCCGTCAAGATGACTCACAGGCCGTTTACCATGCCGTCAAGTTGTACTTAGCCAAATCTACGCACGAACTCTCGGAGGACTTTCTATTACACTTGACGAGCAACCAAACGGACCATCCAAGGTGAGACGTCCCGTGAGAGGTACCGTATGACCTCCCTTAACCTCAAAATTTCCAGCCTTGTCTTGGCCAAGATACTGCCTCACTCCACGAGGCAGTACACGGGCCGTTTGCTGTCAAACGGTCCATTCAAGCTTCCGTTGACTTGGACTTGGCTTAGGGGTGGTTCCAGGCAACCCCAAAGTCACTGTGACACCACACGATACCCTAGACGGACCGTGAAAAGTTTCACATTCCGTGCAAATGTCCTTGGCCATTTTTCTAAGCCTATCTCCAATGGTTTCTGAATTTTAGACAGTCTCACTGTTTGGGCCATATCTCCCTTATCCGATATCTAAATTGAGTGAAACCACTTGTGTTGAAACTCTAACTCAAATAGATTCAATTTTATATGTGGTAGCGCACATGGTTCATCTTACATCAAACGTTATGACTATTTGAAGTTAATTGCCAAAATTGTCCCTCTAGGCCACTAACTAGCCCAATTTGCATTCGGCCACTTAACCTCAACCAGTGGCCACAAAAACTCATACATGGCTTGTAGTACATCATAGAATGCCAACCATAAGTATATTTTAAAAATTTTTGGGTTGTTACACACACTTTGACATGTATCAGAGCAAGTAGAGGTCATGAATTCTCATCTCAAACTCTCCACCACCTGAAGTAAACATATATGTTAGACTCATGAAAAACGAATCAACTCCATAGATGCAGAGGGGATGTTAAGATATGATCTAACTAACTAAAAGTGTACTCTCAGAATAAGTTTGTTCCTTCTGTTTACTTGTGTTAAGAAGCATTATTTCTAGTTACCAATTTCATAAGGACACAAGAATTATTAGACTACTATAGAGAAATGGTTAGTGCTTTGATTCATCCCATGCATACAGGTCGATGATAAATACCAATACTCATATGATAATAAAGACAACAAGGTCTTGGCTGGATATCTATGAATTCACCGATGAGATTTTGGAAAATTACTTCAAGTGATGAATTTTGATCTAGTGGACTTGTAAAATAGAACCTTATATCCCATGTCGGTCCAACTACTCTAGTTGTAGGGGCTTTCTTCTAACTCATTACTTGTACCATGATGAATAAATTCATAATAATAGGATACTTTTCAGAGGTTATATATTTGTTATTTAAAGGTGAAATTGTGGATTTGTAAAAGAATTAGCTTTTGTTAGGCATACGCTTAACACCTCCTGCTAACATGCACCATCCATGGAGAGAAAAGGGCGAGGAAGATCACGAAAAGATAGAAGAAAAGTTCGGATTGGTATGGTAACACCAGTGGATAATAGTGTAAAAGGGAAATCCCAAGTAGCCAACAACCCTAAAGCAAACTTGAACAAGAAAATGAGCACTAGATCTGGTGACATACATCTGAGGGTAATGGCATAAGAAATAGGAATACAAAGATTGGGTCGATGAGCTATGGCATAAAGGATCTGACTGAGACTATACAGGGGTCGTTAAAGATTTACGCTATTAACCAAGCAATGGAAACAATAAGAAAACTTTAATTAGGAGAAGAGATACAGAAAGAGGAGAAACAAAATGAAAAAGGAAGGGCCTAGTCTAAACTCTTTAAACATAATCGCACTGCAAATGCTGGTATGCCCTTATCCTTTATACCCCCTCCCCTAAGTTATTAAGGAAAAACAAATGGTGGTGTTGGATAACCCTGAGATAGAACAAAAAATTATGGAATGGTAGAATGCTTTGGTGATTTACACTAAGAGGCTCCTGCATTCAACTATATGACTAGTTTTATAAATCGTTACTGAAACTTTATTGCTAAGCCATATTTATACCTTCATGATGATGGGTTTTACATTTCTAAGTTCTAGAATTAATAAGATAGAGATGAAATCCTATTTTCATGACCATATACTCTAAATAGTCGTCCCTTGATACTAAAGACATAGAGTAAAAATTTTGATTCCAAGCTAGAACTTCCCTAAACCATGTCGTTGTGGGTGAGGCTTCTTTATTTACCACTCTAATTTTGGGGACCTAAAACACTAAGTAAAATTGCAAGCAAATTAGGAAACCCACTCTTTGTTGATGAATGCACCATAAAATAAAAGAGAGTTACATATGCTAGGGTCCTAGTGGACAGAAATGTGAGTTAGCCATCGATCTATGAGATTGACATTGTTGAGCCTAATGGGAGGTCATTTAACCAGAAGGTTGACTAGATTGGAAACCTCTCATTTTCCCAACATGTTCTATATTTGGACATGTACGCAAACTAGAAGACACAAGAGATGACCAAATCCAAAGAAATTGAGGATAGAAAGAAGGGGAAAATATAGGATGGGGGGAGGAAACTTGGGAAAAAATGGATATCGATTGATAATTGAGTTACTATTTCCAGAGAGCATGATAAGAATGGTCCTAGAGAGCACGATAAGAATGGTCCTAAATAGGTAGAAGAAAGTGTAATACAAACTACTAAGCCAATGCAAGTTTTGATCACCACTGCTAAGAGGCCTGATGGCAAGCGATATTCAACATTATCATATTCAGGGTTAGAGGAAGATCATATTGCTATATGGCATGATGCCAAAATACAGGTGGAAGGATCCTAGTGTAGAGGAGTACTATCAAATTCAGCTAGCTCTAGAGTTAGCTCAAAGAAAGACCCTGAGGCAGTTCAAATTGAGGTTGTTAAAGATATTAGTGTAGGTTCTTCTGCCAGAGAATGCTCCAACAGAAGTTATAGAAAATCGGTATTGGGTATGTTTACCTTTGTCTATTTGATTCCATTCATATCACAACCCTTAGCTTGCTTTGTTATACGAACCTAAAGGCATGACTTAACAAGTCTTTTATCTATTAGGTAAATATATTGTACATGGATATTATTTTCAAAAAAAAGGGAATGACCATGTCATTCAATCCCTTATGAATTGTCTTACCTAGCTAAGATAAGTCCTCTATGCATTTTGAAGTATGTATGTTTTTTATGGATTTGGTTGACAACTTCTAAACAGACATCTACTATTTTAATTGTTTATCGAATTTTGTCGTTACAATTCTAGCATTGGTAGTATAATGGTAATAATAGTTGTTTCTTGTTGTTGATTGTATTTTTCATTCCTCAAGGTCTCGGTTATTAGATTCATTATTTCTAATGCTGAATAAACACTTAAATTTTTTACTTTCATCTTCTAAGTCTTGAGATGGCCTCCACCTGACTAAAGCATGAATTTTTACATGATCAGGATTTAAATTTTGAAAGACACAAAAAACACTAGATAATTTCTTTTCATTGACCTAACCCTTGGTAGGAAAAGCTACCTGCTACTTGTCTTGGTACGTGATGGAAAAGTATAGGTGCACAAAAGTTGTTCTAGCACCATCATTTTTGCAAAAAGAGAAATTAAAATAAGTTAAAGGAAGTTTGAATTTTGGCATATAGAATACATACCGTATTTTCATGGAAGGAACACCAACACAATACTCATATCATGAGGTCCTGGGATATGTTACAAATGAGAACTCATTGGTAACACAGATAGGTAACTGGAGATGTGAGAACTCAAAATGCTTTACTGAAGGTAGTGGAAAATAATCTGAACTTAGTTTGACTATGAAATTAAGTGATAAATGAGTATAATAGAAACACAACATTCTCGACAAACATAGGAGACAATGAAGGAAGTTGAAAACACTAACTATTTCTAAAATTCAAAGTCAATAATCAATCACAATAATCCCAAGATCCTAATGTTCAATTCATCTCCTACAGTCAAAAATACACCCAAAACATGTGAAATACATGACTATATTGATTTAAAGGTTGGAAGCTAGAGGAATAAAATCACCTCTAAAGGCAGTGAATCCGGGAGATCGATCGAGCAAGCTAACGACGAGTTGGTTTAGGTTTACATTGCAGATCATTATGATCGAGCTATGTGTTTCTAGAAGAAGCGTGTGATAGAGTTTAATTATAATTAAAACATAGAGGGTTTTTTCTTTTTAACCTAGACAAAAAGTTTTACGTCCTAAATTATTTCTAAAAAAAGTTTTGCCGCCTAATTTTTTATGAAAACTAATTAATATTTTAATTTTAAATATTTTAGTGTAAATTGGCGGAATTATATTTCCTACTAAGTCTTATAATTACATTTTGGGACTAGTTATTAAACATTTATAGACAAATTTTAGTTCCTTCACAATAAATTATATAAATAAGGACCAGAATATAGTCTCGTCCTAATAGATATACTTTTAGAGTCGAGATTATTAGCTCGTCCCTAAATGTTGGTCTTAAATAATTATTTTTCTTGTAGTGTTTCCTTCGGGTCCTATGGTTATTATTGTTGGTTATCTCATATTGTTGTCTTATACATTGATTTGTGGCATTGACATACATTCACTTCATGTTGCATCTGTACCACCCCTTTACCACATAAGGTGAAAAGGATTGAGATATTGTACCACCTTTTATAAAATTTTGTGACCACACAGAGGTGGCAAGGGTGAGATTGTACCACTTTTACTATACCATCCTTTATAAACCCTTTGACCACACGGAGGTGGAAAAGGAGAGATAGTACAACTTTTTAAAACTCCTTGACCAAGAAGAGGTGGCAAGTTTGAGATTTTGTGATAAAGATTTCAGTACATAGTCTACAAGGGCCCTAGGGTTCTACTTGGTAGATTTAGCTCGGTAGATGTCTACACTGGTTGTGTGATAGTCATGATTCCACCCCATGCATTGCATTCATACATCACATTTGCATTGCATCAATGATTATTCTTGCCATCTTTAATTGTTTTTATAATTTTATATATATATATATTGTGTACTAGCCCCTTTGTTGTAGGTAATAGGATTTTTAGTTATTACATGCTTATCTGATTTCTCTTACCCAATCATTTGAACCTACTGCGTATATTTTGGTGTAGTCACCCGTACTATGTTTCCTCCCTACAGATCGAGCATAGGGACTCCCATGTGGTAGTTGAGCTTATTCTATCAGAGTTATCCTCTTTGTCCCCTAATTTAAGCAATGAGACTTATCTATCGAATCGTCGTTGTGCTATTGAGAAATTTTCTTATTGTATTTCATTTTAGACTTTGTATTTATTTTCTCAAGATATTTTTGTGTACTACTATCTCATGTTATGTAGAATCTCTTTTACTAGTGACTCTAGGTTTTGAGATTGTAAATTAAGTGTTATGGTTGTTTTGTTTTCTACTTCTTCCTTTAGTAGCGATATGATTTTGGGTCGTGACAAGTTTGGTATCAGTGCTCTAGGTTCATTGGGCTCATGAGTCAGGAATGGGATTTCTAATAGAGTATTGCATATTGGTATGTAGATGTTCATACCCATCTTCGGGAGGCTACAGGGCACTTGATAGGAAAAGATTTCAGTCTTGTTTTCATTCATGCATTTCCTTATATAAAATATTTTGATATGTCTAATCTACTCTTTATTTTTAGATGGTGATGACGAGAGCCCAACGATCGATGGGCGAGCCTGAGCCATTTGATGTGGCCCCCACCTGTGGTTAAGGTAAGACTCATGTTAGGGCCAAAGATCATGGACTTGCTATATGGGAAGCTCCACCCAGGGGATAGACTAGAGAAACTTCACCAAAGCCTGAGTATGAGTTTGAGGGAGCCACAGACCCTGTTCCATCAACATCAACATGTAATGTTATGCCTTTAGTTTAAGAGATACTTCTAGGAATATTGGCCAGATTGAAGACGCTTCTCTGACTCCTATTATTGTTTATGCACCAGCTTCTACAGTGTTGGTTGGCGCTCGTACAGCTCCAATTGATCTACCTATGATTCATGTTGGTCCCTTATCACCTCCAGTCGATCCTTCAATGGATTTGGCTATTTCGCATCTGACATTTTGGCCAAGTATGGGTTCAAACCTCCATGGTTTGTTTATTGCACAATCTATAGTACTACCCATGTTTATGGTGACCCCAACTTCTACTAGCCCTGCTATGTCTACTATCAAGCAGAAAAGTTTTGAGAGGTTTGAGAGGTTAGCTCCCCCCAGATTTGATGGCATGCCAGGTGATAGGGCTTATGATTTTCTATCGTAGTGCCAGGATCAGTTATGTAATTTGTCCATTCTTGAGACCCATAGAGTTTCTTATACCTCCTATCAGTTCACTAGCTTTGACAAGTAGTGATGGAGGTCAGTCTTAGCCTGCAGGCCTATTGGATATCCAACTATAACTTCGGATCAGTTTGCTAAGGTGTCCCCAGAAAGGTTTGTGCTATATAGTCTTTGAGACAGCAAATGGGATGAGTTTAATCGGTTTTAGCAAGGATCAATATCCATATCTGACTATAAGGCAAGATGTTATGAGCTGTTTAGATATGCCTTGTCTACCATCCCCACAGAGTTTGAGAGAATTCAGCGTTTTACCAAGGGATTAGTGGGGTATCTTCAAGAGGCTACAACTTTATTAGTCTTCACATATGGCACCTTCTAGAGTGTAGTGGACCATGCTCGCATGATTGAGCATATTAGACATGACCGTCATGGTGGCAAGAAGCAATTTTGCCAACATGGTCAGTTCAATGGGCACCTATAATGAGATAAAGAGTTTTAGAGATAGGGCCATTAGGGCCGGGCAGTTCAAGCATCCATTCCCGCAACAGACAATATTAACATGTCTAGACCTATTCAGATAGGTCATCATAACTCTTTTAGTGTAGCCAGGCATGGTGGTTTTTTAGGATAGCCATCTCAGGGATGGAATCCCAAAGCTTTATATGTTTGTGTTGAGATTGGGCACTTTTCTAGGCATTTTCCTCATCGTGCACCTTTTGCCTAGTCATCAGGGACTTAGCTAGCCCATCCAACCCCAACACCAGAAGCCAAGGACACCTCTTAGGGCATGAAGGGTGGTACTAGAGAGGGTAGGGGCACTGTTAGAGATGGAGATCATGGTTATCTAGTGGGGGACATAAGGTATGCTATGTCATTCTAGATCGAGCAGAGGCAGAGGCTTCTGATGTTGTCATTACAGGTATTATTCTGATGTGCCACCATTCTGCTTCAGTTTTATTTGATCATGACTCTACTTATTCATATGTATCAGCTTATTTTGTAATGGATATTGGTGTTATATGTGCCCCTTATTAAGCCTATTTGTGTATCCACCCTAGTAGGTGAGTCTTTAGTGGTGAATTAGGTATATTAGGGTTATGTTATTGCCTTATTAGGAAGAGAAACTATTGTGAATTTGATATTGCTTGATATGGTATATTTTGATGTGATATTGGGCATGGATTGAATATCCCCAAATCATGTTATTCTTGATTTCCATGCAAAGACACTGACTTTATATTGTCCTGACTTACCTCAGTTAGTGTGGATTGACGCATCTAGTTCTTATCCCAAGAGGGTAATCTCTTATATGTATGCATGTAGAATGATGTATAAGGGATGCTTATCATATTTGGCTCATGTTCGATCCTGTTCTCAAGAGTCACCATTATTGGAGACCACCAGAGTATGAGAGAGTGTATAGATATGTTTCTGACATGTTTACAAGATGTTCCTCTAGATCATTATATTGATTTTGCTATTGATGTGGAGCTAGGCATTAAGCCCATTTCTATTGCCCCCTACCAGATAGATCCAAACGAGTTGAAGGAGCTAAAGGAGCAGTTAGAGGGTTTGTTGGAGAAAGGGTTCATTCATTCGAGTGTATCTCTTTGGGGTGCTCTTGTCTTGTTCTTGAAGAAAAAGGATGGCACTATGTAAATGTGTATTGATTATCGTTATTTTAACAAAGTGACCATCAAGAATAAGTACCTTTTCCTTGTATTGATGATCTATTCAACCAGTTGTAGGGTGCTTCGGTATTCTCCAAGATTGACTTAAGGTCTGGGAATTCATAGTTGAGAGTTCAGGAATCTGACATCCAAAAGACAACCTTTAGGACACGTTATGGCCATTATGAATTTGTGGTTATGTCATTCGAGTTGACTAAAGCTCCAACCACTTTTATGGAATTGATGAACTAGGTGTTTAAGCCTTATTTAGATACATTTGTGATTGTGTTTATTATTGACAACTTCGTTTATTCCAAGAATGAGCCAGACCATGTACAGCATTTGAGGATTGTACTTCAAAGGTTGAGAGAAGAGGTATGCCAAGTTTGCAAAGTGTAAGTTCTGGCTTGATTCGGTAGGTTTCCTTGGTCATGTGGTGATGAAAGATGGCATTATGGTAGATCCGACCAAGGTAGCTGATGTGCTGCTAAAATGCAATACTTTTGATACTTAAAACTTTGAATTTTATATATTCTCAATGTGATGTTAGTAGGTTTGATTGTGTTTTTGTGTTTGTTTTATAGGATTATAGTATTGCCAAAGTTTTGGGAGAAATATGCTGAAGTTGTTAGTTTTTAGTAATCCACGGAACCCTCTATAGGTCGTGGAGTAGTCCACGAGTCTTGGAGGGGGTTTCATATAAAGTTCCAGTGAGGGGTGCAAAGTTGAAGTCAACTCTACAAGGAGGATCCATGAGCCGTACAATGTTACCCGAGCCGTAGAGTTATGGTCGTGCCCTAAGGATCAAAAAATGAAGAGGTGCTAAAAAGCCATCAGGAAGACTTTTCACGAGCCGTAGAGTCTTACACGAGTTATGGAATGGTTTCGTAGAAGATAACTCTTGAACACTGTAAGAATCCACGAAAACATGATCTATGGGTCGTGAAGTGGTTTACAAACCATAAACAGGTCTCGTGAAGATTGTCGACACAGTTTTCCTAGTTCATTTTGGTTTTGTATTTTACTTATTATAAATAGATTTTTATATTATTTTTTATTAAGTTAGAAGAGAGGACGAAGTTTGAACCTTGCTTTAGTGAATACACTTAGGATTTATCATACATTGTGTGTTCTTGACTCAAACTCGTGATTCTAATTGAAGAGTTGGATTTTTTTATTCAATTTCATCTGTGTAGGTGCTTAATTATGCTCTTCTATATCATAATCTTTGTGTTTACACTGATAATGCATAACTAAATCCACAACTAGGGTTGTGGGAATCATGATGAACTAACAAGTTAAAATCAGTTAATGTGTAATTCTTGAAAGGTGTGTTATGGCATATTAACTATTCTCTTCACTTTAATTGATTTTTAATGGTGGCCAACATTAGAACTCACCTAGTATCACTTGCTAAATTAAGGAAGTAATGAATAGGAAAAGAGGTAATTAATAGGAGGGGATTGAGCTTTTTCTCATCTAATCAACTTAACCGGATTAGGGGAGGTTGTACTGGAATTAAAGTAAGGGTTAGTATAGTTAAATCACGGAGAAGAATCAAGTTCTGGGATGAAATTTACCTATTTGATAGATCAAAGACTTAGGTAAACCTAACTTACTGTCCTACACCTACACACCAAAAAAGAATTACATGTGTCTGATATTACCAAGTTAGGGATTTATCGAAAACACTTCACCCCAGTTAGCTCTTCGACTAATCGTTCATTACTTATATTCATTTAGTTTAATTTAAATTCTTGTTTACAAACCCCCCTTTCCTCGGGAGATAAGTAGGTTAATCATTCTCAAGGTACATTCAATTGATTCTGGAGCTTGTCATATTCCTCGTGGGAACGATCCTAACCATGGTTAGGTTATATACTTGATGACTGTTTTACCTCAAAAAGAAGGTGTCACTTGAGAGACATCAAGTATTTTGGTGTTGTTGTTGGGGAATACGACTAGACTTGATTAATTTAAGTACGTTTGGGGGATTAATCCTTATTTTCCTAATTTTATATTTTTTGTTATTTTTCTTTGTGTGCAGGTGTAGCGTATGCAAAATACTCAAAGTCAAGGCAATCGCTTGTCTCCATTTGATCCCCAGATTCAAAGAACACTGTGAAAGATGGCCCAATACAACACCAACAATGCCGTGAATGATGCGTAAATGCAGCGTTGATCATAAACATTAGAGACTACAATCCACCACTACCATAGGATTTGTAAGCCGCAGAAAATCAGTGGAATCAATATCATCTTGACCCTATGGCAATAGACGGTACGGGAAATATTATGTTACCCCCACTACCAGATGACACAAAGTTTGTCGTTTCGAGTTTATTGTCCTAAATACTATAGAATTGCGGGTTGTTTGCGGTCCTACCGTCAGAGGATCCTCATAATCATCTACATAACATTGTGTTTATTTGTAAGAGTATGATGGGGAGCCAAAATCTCTCCATGAATGATGTTGGGCTCCGTGTCTTCCTACTTTCTCTTACTGACAACGTAATGTTGTGGTTATTAGAGCTCCCATAGAGTTTGATCACCAGATGGGAAGAATTGCAGATAACCTTTTTGGAATTTCCCTATCTCGAAGAAGCTGAAATCTGATATCAATAACTTCAAGAAGATTCCTGGTGACTTGATCGGTGCTACATGGGAGAGGCTCACAAAATGTCTGAGACGTGTCCCTAACTACAAGATTGTTGACAATGCCCTGGTGGAAATCTTCTACAAAGCCCTTGATGAGAATGGTCAAGCTATTGTTGACATAATTATGAGGGGCTCTGTCATTGATCATCCATTCCAAGAGGTTTCTTAGAGGTTGGAATGTGTGGTCAAAACCAATTATGCATGGGGTACAAGGGACAAATCTACTACAAGGAGCTCATTCTCAGTTATCACTAGTCCAGCGAAAGCACAAGCCAGTGAGGAAGTGATGCAAGAATTAGCATGGATTAATACTAATGTTGAGTTATTAATGAAGCAGAACATGGAGCGAGTGAATTTTGCAGCTCATCATCACCCTCGCCAACCTATGTACGAGGAACCAAACTATGAGGAGGACACGTGCTTTGTTGTAGAGCAGATAGCGGGTTTCTGGACCAATGCCCAAGGATCCAATCAAGACTATTGGTGCTAAGGTTAGGGGAACCAAGGCCAGAACTATAGAATAGATGGTGCCTTCAAGAAAACAACAACAGAGGAGGCTACTATGATAGGCCGAGGGGACCAGATAGAGATGTTGATTGAGGCTGCAAAGAAGGCTTTAGAAATGGTCCATACATTCCATCGCACAATCAGAATGTTAGAGTTGGCTTATCTTGTATTAAGAAGATGCTCGATTGGTTGTTGAAAAGGGTTGATACACAAGATGAAACACTAAACTATATGAAGTCTGACATCTCCAATATAAACTAGGAGATTGAGTCTCATTCCGTGGCCATCATGCATCTTGAACAACAATTCTTCCAAATATCAATTCAGTTGAACCAATGTCAAAAAGGTACGTTGTGCAGTAATACCGTGAAGAATCCTAATAATGATAGGCAATGCATGGCTATCACAACTCGCGGTTGGAAGCAAACAGTTGATCCTCCGCTACCGATAGATGATAGCGATGTTTGCTTTAAGAGTATAGTGAATAAGCAGAATGAAACTGGATATGATCATGTGGTGAATGAGTTAAGCAATGCCACACCAAAATAGTTGAGACCCATTCCTCGACCTCCTCTTCCCTTCCCTCAGAGACTAAAGAAAATGGAGGAAGAAGGTAAGTTCAAACACTTTCTCTCTATGCTGAAGAAGCTCTCCATCAACATTCCATTGATTGAGGTATTGGAGAAGATACCTGTCTATGTAAAGTTTATGAAGGATCTGGTGACTAAGAAGCGCACTGTGAGTCACGATCTCTCCCTAGAGCTCTAACACTACAGTGGAATTTCTACTATATCATTGGTGCAGAAACGTGAAGACCCAGGTGCATTTTACCATTCCTTACACCATAGGTGATGTGGAGTTTGCAAAGACACTATGTGATCTTGGTGCCAGCATAAATTTGATGTCCCTTGTGATCATGAAGAAAATTGGTCTGGCAGCCCCTACCTCGACAAGAATAAGACTGTTGATGGTTGGCAGGATGGTGAAGAAGCTTGTGGGGATACTTTATGACATCCTCATCAAAGTTGATAGGTTTATATTCCACGTAGACTTTGTGATCCTGGACTGCAAAGTTGACTTTGACGTCCCAATCACCTTGGGAAGTCCTTTCCTAGCCACTGGGCGAGCCCAAATGGATATGGAGTCCGGCCAACTCAAGTTCAGATTAAATGATGACAGATGATGAAGAGGCCAATGAGCTTAAGATGGAAGTGTGGGTTATTGATGAATTTTAAGTAATCAAAAAGTCCACATCGTGTCACGATAATAAATCAGGCACTTCTTGGGAGGCAACCTAAGTTATTTGATGTAATAAGATAGTTGTTGTTTGATTTTTAGTTTTAGAATGATAGGTAGTTTTTATTTTTAGTAGTTTTTATTGTACATTTTGAACAATGGACTAGTGGCATATAGGGTAACGGTGTGTTTATGTTGGTTCTTCAGGTGCAAGGCCAAGCCCTACCATTTTGGGTCAAAACTTTCATTTGACGACTGATTATGTTGGTCGTACAATGAAGTATGACCCATATACCGGCTTGTAGAACCTTCCAGTGAGCAAATATATGTGCACTCTTGTCCATGAGCCAACTTGAAGATCCGTATATTAAACCATGGGCCGTGAATGGGGCTTGTGGACCCCAGGTAAGTTTTTCTAATTTTGAATAAGTGTTAGAAATACTCTACGAAACCTTTTTATGAGTCATGTCTAAGTCCACGACTCATGGAATATTCCACGGCTCGTAATCAGGGTTTCATGAAGCATGGCCCAGTAATTTTAAAAATCTTACTCGATTGATATATAAATGGGGTCAAAATTATTTTGACCCCATACTCAACCAAAACTTCCCAAAATAACCCTACCCCATCCATCCCCACATCGGTCTGACCCATACGTCTGTTACCCCCACTATTTTCTGACAAGAATTCCAGCAACACTCTTTCTAGGGTTTTTCGGCCCCCTCTATGTTTCCCTTTGCAATTTCAACCTAATATACATCATTTCGGTAAGTTTTCGGTCCCTAAAACCTAAATTTATCGAGTTAGTTGTAAATTTCAGTTGATTATTGATTAGAGTGGGAGTTTGTACCATTGGGTAAACTCGTAATATTCTAATCCTGGTAATTTATCGTGATATCGATATGATTGCCTAGGTTAGGATTGAACTAGTTAGTTAGAAAACGATTGGGTAGCCAATTTCATGCTCATGGTCTTTAGACCATTGAATGGAATTGAATTGAATTGAATTGTTACATGGTTAAACATTTAAAAATAAGTTGAACCGTTAGGATCGTATGCTAAATTGCTTTCAATAGGGTCATTTTAAGTAAAATATATGTAGGGATGGGGATTGATGGATATGAAAACTATGTGGGGTGTGTGTGTTTTACCTTGATGCTATTTAAATTACTAAAAATTGGTCGTTTACGGACTCATATGATGGACTTGACAAAATTTAGATTTTGTAAACAGGTTCACGAGGGTTTTCAATGGCCCGTGGAATATTCCATGAGCCATAGTTACCCTTCGTGAAAAGTTTTAGAAACTAAAGTTTATGAAATTTCATTAGATGAGAACTTTTATGAGTCGTAGATTATTCTATGACTCATAAATAGGTCTCGTAGAGTCCCACCTGTTGATACCTAATTTAGGATCACATCTACGACCTATTCCAGGACTCATAGACTACTCCATTAGTCATACTTGGTCTCGTAGAATATTCCAGCAACTTAAAATTATTGAACATTGTATCTATGATAGCCCTTACAACTCGTAGATCACTCTATGACTTGTGAAAAGGCTCTCGTAGTACCTTCTTGTTCCAGTCCAGTTTGATTCTTGATTTTGATGTTAAATTCATGGGACTAATTGGTTTAGTGAATATGGTTTTGCAGGTAGCATGGTTCCGCGACTAAGGAAAGATGATATCAGGGCCATGAGGGATCGCCTGCATGACGATCCCATGGACTCTGAGCATGCCTTAAGTGTAGTGGACATGTAGAAGAGCACGGTGTTCAGTTGAATTTAGACACCAAGCCATAATAGACTCGGGCTACTACTAGGCAGGCTACCACACTGGCGATTGTGGTCTGCCCTCCCCAATCTGACGAGAGAGGTGAAAGGGCCAGTAGCTCTATACAGATGAACTCTTTTGAGGAAGGGTCCAAGCCCATATCTAAGGAGGGGCCAGACTCTACCTCATCTTCAGGCCCCTAAGTACGAGATATATCACCAGACACCCGAGCTAGCAGATGGTGCATCGGGGGCATGCGGACCATCAATGAGAAGGATATACAACAGAATGAGTGGAGTTATCCCGCTCATTCTATCATCAAGGAGCCACGAGTCATTAATATAGGACTCGATAGTGTCTTATGGCTCAAGGACACTATAGTTTCCTACAAGCTCCATTAGTTCGCACAGCCAGTAGGGAGGTACTCACTTATATTGTTGAGAGAGTTATTTGCCTCCTACGCTGCCATAGTACATAGCTCTCTTCCCAAGGGGAAGAAGCCTCTTGCCCATCCAAGATTTGAGAAGGTGATGCTGAGAGGTCAGCAGGTAGATAACTTAGAGGAGACCATCCATCGAATGTTATTTGGGATCGAGTTCTCAACACCCAAATCCATAGAGAGCTCGACCACAGAGTGGGGAAGACTCGAGACTTAGGCGTGATGAGGAACCCAGAGCAAAGGGTAGCTTTGATGAGATAGGTTGCTAACCATATAGCAGCAGAGGAGACCAATCTCATATGGATCACCACGTCAACAGAGACTATAGTTAAGGCTACCCTCAATTTTCCTACCAAGTTCTGGTGGGCAGTGGTTTATTCACGGATCTGGTTGACATTTGCAGATAATACTATCACGTTGGACCCTGTTGTTCTAGTAGCCAGCATCTTATCTGGCTACGATATTGATTGGGCCTCCTTTATTTCAGAGCATATCCATGAGGTGGCCCTAAAGAGGTCCATGACCATCCCTTTCTCATTCTTGATTCATCGACTATTTTTAGCGGTGGAGGTGGATATTATTTATCATGTGGATATGCTTGTAGAGGTTTAGCGTACACTGGATACCAGCTTGATCAAGGCTAATGACAATCCAGTCGCACTCTGACAAGCACCGAGGCCTCAAGTTCCTATGCTAGAGATGTTCACTCTAGTGCCACCACTTCAGTCGTTTACTACTCCTGCTCCTGCACCTACTGTGAAGGGGCACTCATAGGCTAATATCGATGTGGAGAGGGGGCCCACTAATGATTTTCCTTCTCTAGCAGCCTCTGTATCTACTTCAGTACCCACAAGCATTGCCTTCGTGTTTGCAACAACATTTCAGGCCCTGACACAGCGACAGACCCTTACTGGGTCACAATTGACTCAGTTGTTGCAGTAGTTGAGACCCTGGGTCTTCCAGGTTATCTCTGAGGTGGAGACCCACATGCAAGCATTCACAGTTGCAGCTATCTAGGAGAATCTCAGTCCTGTGGATCCCCGCATAGATGTATTTGAGAGAAAGATCCAGCCGAGCCTCAGTATAATGAGGCCTTTAGATTTGACGTCCATCCAGACGGAGCTTTAATAGCTCTGGGCCAAGATGAGTGCAACATTGGTTGCCTCTGTTTATGTCTCACCATCCTTTCCAAATGAGCCGGTAATCGACTTTTTCGCTCAAGATGAGCCACCATTACCTTCCCTCGGGAAGAGGCCCCACACAGATGATATTGATGTTGTGCACTTTGAGACGAGGCTAATGGACGATAAGGAGCTAGAGTTTGACCACACGATATTAAGGCAGGATGAGGAGATGCGGCTAGCTCACGCGCGTGAGAGAGCGAGGGGTGCTGGACTCTCATGATAGTCTCCTACTGGCGAGGAGTCCACCAGTCATGTGTAGAGTGGACAGTCTCGAGATGAGTAAGGTGCTTCGATGCCCAGGTATGTTCTTCTGACCTTTATTCTTTACTTTTGATAATATGTGCGCATTGGGGACAATGTATAGCTTTTGCGATGGGGTATGGGTAGTTATAGTCATCAATGAAGTCTGAGCAGCCTTAGCCTATAACTATCCTCAATTTTTTATCGAAAGAGTTTTCTTGTCTGTGTTCTTTTTCTCTGTGCATATTTATTTTTCTATTGAACAGGCATGTTTAGGATGTTTAGGTAGTATTAGTAGCATTCAGTACTTACATCCATGGCATAGCATGATTTTGTTGAAAATGGTACCCAACAAAATTTTTTTGTGTTTAGTTAGTTTTGATAGCAACCTTGCACGATTAGTTGTCTGACAGTGCTTGTTCTGATAAGTTAGGCTAAATTGTGATAAAAACATGATCTAATAGTTTGTATTAACATGTAAAGCAGTGCCATGTGTGAGTGAGCTTAATTTCATGATTCAATACTGTGTTTCAATTCAAAACTTGCCTTGTTACTCTGATTTATGTTGTAGATTAGTTGGTTAGGAAAGGATCTTAGGTCTTTGTTCGTAATAGTACACTTAGCCTAAAAATAATCAACCAAATGTGTATGTATCCCTTAATCCCTGTATTTAAGCCTAAAATTGACCCCTTGATTGTAAACACCTAAGAAACCTTACCCAAATTCATGATTAAATCCTAAACATGGGGCCTGGTCCTTCTTTGAACATTGTGCACCTTAACTGAGGCTAAAAGCCTAAGTTAAGGGTGGCTACAAAAAATGTCCCTGGTTAGAAGGATGGATAACGTGCACCTCAACCTAGGCTAAAATCCTAAGTTGAGGGTGGCTAGTGAGGAAAAAGTCATAAAAAGTGGAGGGAAAATAAGTGTTGCAAAAAGGAAAGAAAATAGGGAATAGGGTACCAGAAAAAAAAATGAAAAAGTGCTTAATCAGTGAGCTAATGAGAAAAAGAATTGGAAAAATAAAGGCACTGTGCAAAAGAGTGAAAAATAGGCACCCTAAAAGGTTCAAAATAGGAGAAAAAAGGAGATTGAATTAAAAGATAGGTTGGTAGGACAAAAGTGTCAAAAATGCAGTGTCAAGGAGGTCCATTAGTCACTTGTTTCAAAAATATCACACCAAAGCCCCCTGAGCCTACATTACAAGCCTAGAAAGTCCTAAAGTGATCCTAACCCAACTAGTTGAAAGTGTTAGTCATGAGTATAGGGGCAAGCATATGACATTGACCATGGTATCTGAATATCTTTTGTGAGTGAGAGAGATCTAGTATCGTCTCGAGTATTAACTATGAAAATTTTTTATTGAGAGAGAAAATGAGACTTCTTTGTTTTAGGGCACTTGAATTGCATTATTGATGTCTAACTAATTCGGTGGTTGTTGCTTATTTATAATTTCATGACTTGTCATAGTTGCATTGTTAGGCATATTGATCTGTGTTAGTTTGATGGATGGCTATATGATATGAGGTTGAAATATGATGTAGGTGTCTGTGATGGATTTTGATTGAGTCTGTGCCATTGGGTTCTAGTATATATATTATTATACTGCTTATATATATTGAGTCTGTCGCTTGAGTAGAAGCAACAATTTTAAGTACAAGGTGTTGATGTACTACTAAAATGCAATATTTTTTATGCTTTAAACTTGGAATTTTGTGTGTTCTCAATATGATGTCAGTAGGTTTGATTGTGTTTTTGTGTTTGTTTTGTAGGATACAGTGTTGACAAAGTTTTGGGAGAAATATGTTGAAGTTACCAGTTTTTAATGTTCCACATAACCCTCTACGTGTCATGGAGTAGTCCATAAGTCATGGAGGGGGTTTCTTATAAAGTTTCAGTGAGGGGTGCAAAGTTGAAGTCAATTCTACGAGGAGGATCCATGAGCCGTACAATGTTACACGAGTTGTAGAGTGATGGTCGTGCCCTGAGGATTAGAAAAAGGAGAGGTGTTGAAAGTTCATTTGTAATAATCCAAAAAATCTTAAACCTTGTAAGGTTGATTAAGATCTGATTTGAACATTCCACGGTTGGTTAATGAGCTTCATGAGTCTCTTTTGAATGACTATATTCAAAGAAATCGCATTGGTTAAGTTTTGCTTGACGTCTTGTGAAAATACTGACTTTAAATGGCTATATCTCTCAGCAGGGTAGAATTAGGAGGGCCACGACCTATCAAATTGAAGCTCTTTGAGTTATCTTACCAACGCACTTAGTTTCACTCAATTTGCAATTTGGATAAAGACGTTATGGCCTTTTTTGGTTGGACTTCCTGCACAGGGATCCATTTCTGGAAATTTGCAAAGGCACTATCCCATGGTGGCCTTCAAGGGCCGTGTGCCATCTCATGGTCCGTGAAGTAGACCGTGTGACCTCTCACAAGGCGTGGTACGGTATTGCGAGATGGCCTTGACCTAAGAATTGGTTCTATGTATAAGGTTAACATTCCAAAAATTGCATCAACGAAGAAATGAATTTGCCGGATATTCCTCCGGTGGTTAATAAATTTCCCGAAGATTTTCCAGATATTCCTCCTAATATAGTGGTGGATTTTGGCATAGATCTCCTTCCGTATACTCAACCTATGTCCATTCCTCCATACTGTATGGCCCCGGCGGAACTAAAGGAGTTGAAAGACTTGTTGGAGAAAGGCTTTATTAGGCCAAGTATCTCACCTTGGGGTGTTCCTGTGTTATTTATAAAAAAGAAAGATGGGTCTCTTCGAATGTGTATTGACTATCGGCAATTGAACAAGGTGACCATCAAGAATAAGTACCCGTTGCCCATGATAGATGACTTGTATGATCAACTTCAAGGAGCCACTCATTTCTCAAAGATTAGATCTTTGTTCGGGTTACCATCAGTTGAAGGTGAGGGAGTCATTTTGAATTTGTGGTAATGTTATTTGGTTTGACCAATGCCCCGATAGTGTTTATGGATCTTATGAATCGGGTGTTCACGCCTTTCCTTGACAGTTTTATGGTTGTCTTCATTGATGATATTTTGATTTACTCCCGAAATGAGTGTGAGCATATAAATCACTTGAGGTTAGTGCTTCAGACTTTGAGGGAGAAGAGATTATTTGTCAAGTTTAGCATGTGTGAGTTGTGGTTGGGACAAGTTGCCTTTCTTGGTCATGTGGTGTTCGGTGATGGTATTAAGGTTGATCCCAAGAAGACCGAAGCGGTAAAGAATTGGCCTAGACTGTTGACCCCTTCAAATATTCAAAGTTTCCTTAGGTTGGCTGGTTATTATCGGAGGTTTATTGAGGGATTCTCTTTCATCACATCCTCGTTGACTAAGTTGACTCAAAAGAAAGCCAAGTTTGTGTGGTTGAATGAGTGTGAGAAGAGTTTTCAAAATTTGAAGGATCGACTTACATCTGCTCCCATTTTGACCTTACCAAATGGGTGTTTAATGGAAAAATGTTGGTTTACGAAAAATCGACTTAGATTTGAAAAAATTCATTTTTACAAAAAAAATAATAGAGTCACCACTTGATTTTATTAAGGAAAAATCAAGAAAAACCATTACGATAATTTTAAAAAGATTTAAAAAGTAAAAAAATCTTTTAAGATTTCAAAGAGCGAGTCTGGATTTAAATTTTCGTTTCAAGAAGGTTTTAAACACTTGAAACGACCGCTAACGTGAGGTTATCCGGTGATGGCGACATCACGTAATTGAAAGGATGCTAACTCCAAAGCCTCGGTGAGGAGGCATGCATCATCTTCACTACTTTATACATATGGTCTATAAAGTCTTAGGGACCCCCAGTGGGACTGGTTCATGTTAAATCTTGGAGGGGTCAAGTGAAGAAACTCTCATACCATTGAGCATTTTGTTTGATCCCTTATGATGTCTGTTCTCACCTCTAGTTGTCTCTCATAAGTAGAAACCAATCTAATCAGTAGCTGAATATCTTCCCTCATCCCCTAATCCATATTCTCAAGTGAGGCTGGGGGTACTACACCCTTTTGGGCCTCAACAGGTTCTGGTAAATCTGGTACTATGGATATTTGAGCCTCCATGTATGCCTCTATGGGGAATATATCCCCTTAACCTAGCAAAGAATGACTGGTACTTTCTCTCGAATCCATACCTACCTCACATTGTGCAATCTCTTGGGTGTAGGTAGTCCATTAAATATAACAACCCAAAAATCATGATTTAGATTTCATATGTTCCAATAATTTTTCTCTATAGCACAATCTATTAAGAGAAAGAATTATAACCATCCCTAAATGTCTCGCAGCCTCCTGATTATAAGTGTGCTGCACAATACACCCATAAGCAAGACTCTACTAGACACAACATTGTGGACTCCATGGGATACGACCTACTCTGATAATATGTTTGTCACATCTCAAAAGAAGGAGAGGCATGACTGGGACTCGATACCACCATTGGATGAGTAAGCCACTGAATATACTAGATGAATAGCCCAGGGGCCAAAAGATCGGGCAGCATAACATCTGAAAAACTAAGTTTGGACCATTTAGGTCATGACCTATACAATAATATATCATGTACATCAAGATAGGTAAACCAAAATGATAAATTACTAGCTATCCGAAAAGGCTACAACAACAGAGGTACAGTCACACTATATGTATATATTTCAATCCTATGAATGGAGAATGGAAGGCACCAAAGAACCAATCCAAAATAACAAGTCCACAATAGCCTCTACGAGAATCACCAGACTATCGGGATAGAGCCCCGACTATACCAAACTATATAAAAAAAAGTAAGCATCATGTCAAAATTCCAAGAAAAGGTGGAGCTTACCAACTCATAGTTGAACTGGGCTCCTAGTGGAGGGGTCAATCAGAATTACTATCTGAACCTGTACACACGAAATAAAATGCAGCGTCCCCAGACAAGAGGACTTTAGTATGAATTAACATGTATTAGTATGTAAGGCAGAATGTGAAATTATAGATAACTGTAGAAAAAAGGGTAATAGAAATACCACTTGTAACAAAGACTCAGGTAACCTTCCTAGCCAACATTCAGCCTCCTAGTGATCAAATATGTATGGTATGTTTGAGTAATCACATGTCATGAATACATATATATAGATGCAAATGCATGACATACCCAACCAAATTCTAGGAATGGTGGTCCTTTCCAGGAGCTACCCGACATCATATCTGCCAACCTGTGGCCATCCATATCATATACATATATATAGTAAGTTGGTCAAATAGGTTTGATACCTTCGATTATAGCTCGAAGTCCATGCATAACGTGCAATGTATGATATGAATGCACATCGTTGGCCATAACAAAATTCATCCAATCTTGACTCATTAGTACACTTATCCTCATAACATCGTAATCATTGTCGTAACATATACAAATGGCCCATGGGATCTCACATGTTGTTCAAATAAGTTTGACAAATTAACTCAATATTTAGAATGAGGCCTTAATTCTGGAAAGGTTCATAAAGGTGCTTCACATAATGCTTACACTTGGTTCCATGTCAATTAGTAAAAGAAAATACTAAAAAGAATAATGTGCATTAGTAGTTTTAATAGGAGCGTTATACCGGAGATTATTGGAAATTAACATATTACTTTTTATGTTCTTCAAATATGGTCTTAATAAGGAAAAAAGGACTGATTATGAATATTACAATTCCCTTCTTAACTTGCCCTTTATTTTTAGTGACACCTCATAGAAAAAGAGAAACACCTCAACATATGGACTGGTAGTTAGGAAAAAACGATAAATTGAGCTATGGATATTGAATGTCCTGTTGAGCATTTGAATGGAATATCAAACTAATACCATCATAAAAATAATTCAGATACAATCCCGATGCCTTTCACGGAAGGTCTTCCTAGCAACTGAATAGTAAAATATCACATTTGATATTTTGGGAATTTCCTAGATTTCGTGTAAAAGGAAGAATGAAGGTTAGCCTTAACATACATTTCCAACAGACATCTGAATGCCTAAAGTTCCTTCACAAAGGTTATTCTTGACATCCTAAGCTTCTCAACGACTATGTATATGCAGCTTAAAAACACCTGCAAACAGTCCATAGATTGGCATTAATGACCAGATTTAGCCTATAACGTTTACGCGAGGAAACGTCCATAGAACTTTGTAAAAATGATCATACAAGAGCCCCAAAATGATTATCTAAACAAACTAGCTACAAAAACACAACGACCAGAAATAACACCACTTTTCACAGTCCAAATATAGCCCCCAAACATAGCTAATAAGAGAGAAAAATAATCGCAAAGCATAAGGCATGCATTTCTAGGCACGCGAGTGAATTTTAATGATAAAAATGCGAAGAACTTACCGAAATTTCTTATGGAGTTGGTGGGAGCTTTCTCTTCAGTTATTCAACTGTTTTGGGATGAAAATGATGCATTTCCAGCTTTAAAACATCAAAATAGGCGACATATAGTTAGGCTTGACCCGACCCGGCCCATTACCCGATTTCCTGCTCGGGCAGTCATGGTAAAACTCTCATAACATTTTATTTTGAAGCCGTATTGATACGCAGTTTTATTCATTGCAAACTAGACTCAAAGATCTTCAATATAATAGGTCATGGACCTTCTAACGCCTTATAATTTTGGAGATATGCTCTGATACATTTGACCCAAATTTAAGAAGAATTTCTTAAAGAAGCTTATGGTAACTTTGGCCAAACTTTATCTTGCAACTTCCTTGACTCCGAAA
>JBCEWC010006486.1:0-22965 GCA_038996855.1 Solanum aculeatissimum
CAAACGGCCTCTCTAGGCCCCAAAATGATCCGTTTTGCGTTCGGCCACTTAAACTCAACCCGTGGCTACCAAATTTCTTCCATGACCAGTATAAAATCATACAAGATCAACCATAAGGAGATTTCGAAATTTTTCGAGTTTTTACAATAAAATACATGGTACATGATCAAAATAGTGTTGGGAACACCTACCCAAGTTAAATCTTTGAAAATCTCTTCTCAAAATCACCCGAAAAGCTTGGAGTTCGCAAAAAGTGATTAAAAATGGTGTTTCACAGGTTTAAAATTGTACAGGTGTAAAAAGTTCTTCGCAATCGCATATGGAGTCCTGCAAATGTGGAGGAGAAGGGTCAAAATAGCTCTGCAATAGTGGAGATCAACCTGCGAACGCAGATAACAAAAAGGAAGAGGGTCACTCACACGCTCCAATACTCCGCGAATGCAAGACTTGGTCCGCGAAAACAGAGCTCAGCAATATCACCTTCGCGAACACGGAGGCTTCTCCGCGAACGCAGAGAAGAGATGTGCCTGCACCAGCAAATAGCAAAAACCAGCTACCAAGTCCAAATTCCCTACTCGGAATAGACCCTCGAAACTCATCCGAACTAAGAATTACACAAATTCTATATGTATTCGTACTTGAAACAGCAATCTAGAATCAACAGAATTATCAGAAGTCGATTTCAAGGCCTTCTCATCACATTTATCAATCCGACCAGATAAAACTAGTTTAAAACTGAAAATACCAAAACTACGCTCGAAAACTTCATAAATTATTCTGAGACCATTCCTAGCATTCGTTTCTCCATTTGGAACTACTGGAACTTTCAAAATTTATATCCAAGATTCCAAAGATCAAATGTTTCCCAAAGTAAAACTTTGGTTTCACAAACAACTAAAATCACAACTTTGAGCCTAAATATCTCATTTTAACTCCAAATTCAGTTCTACAAATTTTTGTAGTTCAGTTTCAACATTGCAGAAATATTGAAATTGATGGATCCCCGATCTGACACTAAAAAATTAGAATGATACAAAAATTTACTTTTTTAATAACTTAAGCTTCCAAAAAGTGCCAAAATGCATATTTTCCATTTTAAAAACATAGGATTTAAGCTCCAACCATTCGGATAGTTCAAAATAGGCTCAAAGCAACTTACGAAAGGGTAAAACTGTAATTTTCACAGATAAGGACAAAAATGACCAACCAGGTCAGTACATAGTCTTCTATTGTCTATAACCTAAATCTTGTTTGTTTGTTATTACATTATTAGTTGTTACTATTCAAAATCAAACCCCAAATTTACTTTACACATCTTTATTTTTGGAAAATAGAAATTACGATTGCGATGTGATTGCTAATAGAATTATTTTAACCTATCCCTTGTGGGTTCGACCTCAACTTTTAGTTGGATAAATATATTTCTAACGATCATCCACATTTCCGTTGAGATGTATTCTTCAACGTTATCAATCATTAGTCTTTGATTTGATGGTGAATCATTATTTGAATAGATTGCGGTGTTTCGAATGTTAATCGGAAGGAAAAGACTCAAGTGTTGGATTGATTTCTTGATTTTATAGAGACAAATGGATTCCTATACCTTCGGAGTTTATTTGAACCTTGTAACCTCCTTATTTGTTTGTTAGGGAGTAATGGGGAATTGGAATGGTTGAATTATTCATAAAATGACTTAATAAAAGATAAGGGATAATGAAATATCTATATAATGGAATGTGATAACTTGACTCATGATTTGGTATGTGATTGATGATGGTGCTTTAAGTATTGTGAAATGTTGGTTGATAATTTTGATCCTTATATTGAGATAATTGATTTATTATAATTTTATCCTTATGTTGAAATAATTGATTTAAGAAATGAAGTGATGCAAAATCTAAGGCTTGGTTTTGGGACTGTTCTTAGAAAATAAACCTCATTTGCCATTTTTTATCTTGGGGAGCTTGTGAGAGGTGAATTTTGAAGTGATTCTCAAGTGAAATTTATTGGGTAAGTTATTAAAAACTAAAATCTGCATTATCCATTGACTAGTTTTTATTTTTAACATAAAATTGAGGCATTTTTTATTTGACAATTAGGGGTATTATTCATGAACATAAGTTTTACAAAATTGGTGATTATGAGTTGATTCTAACTCCGTTTTTTAAATGATTTTTTCTATTGGATTCCTCATGTCATAAGAAATTTTTCATACAATAATTTTTCAGATTTCAACCCTATTTTTGGTATTGGAATTTTAGCTATTTTTCTCATTTCCTCGAATTTTATGATTTTGGAATCTTTAGACATAGAATTTGATTGTGGATCATTATTTGAATAGATTGTAGTATTTTGGATATTAATTGGAAGGAAAAGGCTTAAGTGTTGGATTAATCGTTTTATTTTATCAAGGTAAGGGGATTCCTAAACCTTATTGAGTTAATTTGAACCTTGTATTTTTCTTCTTTGTGTGTTGAGGAGTAATGGGGATTCAAAATGACCTAATAAAAGTTAAGGGGTAATTGAAACGAATATATAATGGAATGTGATAACATGACTCATGATTTGGCATGTGATCGATATTGTTGCTTTGTGTATTGTGAAATGTTGGTTGATAGGTTTGATCCCTATGATAAGATAATTGATTTATTATGTGATCCCTATGTTGAAAATTATGAATTACTAATATGACTTATGTGTAGAGTTGTCACGACATGAATTTTTAGGTCATGATGATGCCTATTAGATCCTCCCTACAGGCAAACCAACCCAATACACAATTTATTTGTCCAATCACTATACACAATGGTAGCTAACAACACACAATATAAGCCAAGAATAACCTATCCTAGGACATGGAAGTTACCTGTACAAAGCTACTATAGACCCAATATATATATATATATATATATATATATATATGTAGTCCAAGAATAATATAATACAAATACAGGCCAAAACTATATATAAAAGGCAATGTTTGAATACAACGACAACCAAATAGACAAAAGGAGACTATAGAAGATCCCAAAAGTTGCTTAGTGCTCACCAAAAGTCTCCTCAAGATGCTAAATTTGAAAAACTCAATATAACTAATATTGAACATGCTTCTAGCCTAATTTGACCATTTTAGAACTGATGAAACTGTCAAAACTTTATTTCGAGGCCATTTACTAGGACTTTACTTTTAAAAAAATTACAATTATAAACTTTCGTTCAACTCAAAAATCTACATAAATTACAAAAGCTTCACCTAACAACTGAACCATTAGTATCAATAAGTTAAAAATAGCCTGAGGTCACCTGCAAATGCTTAAACTAATAAAATACTAGCAGAAACACATAAACGACCTGGAGGATCATTTCAACATCTCCCACTAAAAGAACTTTTATCTGTGAAAGTAAGGACAAAGGAATACTCAGTGTGTCAAACAACTCTAGCAATCTCGACTAATCAAAAGTATAACAACCCGTTTGTATACAACAGAGAATCAGTATACCAATCTCTAAGGAATCTTTAATAGATCAATTACTCATTCGATCAGCTCAATTAGCTAAAACATAATAGGAAATCAACTGGCTAGGTATACGTGCCCTCAACACAACAGCAGATATCCGAACAACCACAATTGTCTGCAACTATAACCATATTCCATATATACGGACTTTACCCCGCTTCCTATTCCCTTATGCAAGTAATCCACACAGATTAACCACGGGTGGCTCATAGGATAATCGATGCTAAAATAATCACAAATAATAGTTAATGTAGTCATATTCACATGTAAGGACTTTAGCCCCTTTCCCTTGCTTTTTAGTCAGCCAATCCCAACAATAATAACAAATCATGAATAAAGTAAATAGTCAAAATGCCATACCAATATAACAAATTATTGACGTAACAACCTTAAATGGCTTCAACATGCTAATAGATATTAATGAATATAATAGATAATTAACATACTAATCCCCAATAGACTCCTTATAAATCCATCTGGATACATGTATATACCACATTCCCAATCAAAATCCTAGACAACTTTCATCATTCAGTCATAAAAAATGCACAACAAGCAAGGAAGGTAAAACAATACTAATCAAATACCCACCCACCCACCACACCCCTCGCTCGGCCCTAAAATCAGATAATCAAAATTATAGCAAAATGATGATATACAACTCATAACAAGATCTCAATAGATTAAACATGGTTGATGCAATATTAATGGGTAAAGACCCAACAACTTCAACATCTAGTGGTCAATCACATCAATATAGCACGTAAAAGATCAAATTCTAGCTATTATGACCCTTAATAGATCAACTCCAATAAATACGGCCTGAGCACATGAGTTATCAGATCCATAAATGCAACAGGGGCATTAGCCAGCCCAAAAGACAACTAAGAACTGATAGTAGCCATAAAAGGTCTGAAATACAGTCTTTAGAATATCCTCGACCGTAATCCTCAATTGATGGTAACCTGACCTCACCTTTATTTTTGGAAACACTACTTCCCCCTCTAATCGGTCAAATAGATCATAAATATGAGGTAGAAGATAATAATATTTCACCATTACCCTATTAGCTACCTGTAGTCAATACACATCTGAAGAGTCCCGTCTTTCTTTTCCATAACAAAAGGGGGCTCCCTAGGGATAAATACTCGACTGAATAAATCAGCAAGAATATCTCTGGGAACTCGCAAACTATTGGAACTATCTCTTAAGTAGGAGCCTCAGTTGTCACATCATAAACATGGGCCAAGTATTCCAACAACCGATCGATACAACCTTTAAGCCTGAATATACAAAATAATACCCATCGTTGCATGACTAACAGATCACTTCCACACTACTGGGGACATAACTAGTATACCTAAGGTAAAGTCTTGGCATAACAATCTAACATAGCCTGATGCAGAGCTAACCAACCATAACAAGGATAATATTAAAGTAAAGTATATCAAGCAATATCATGGTTGCCCGAGTATCATAACCCATAAGAGTAACCACACATGACTTGTACACCTGATCTACTACTAATGAATTCCCCACTGGAGTCATTACACGAATCTAAGATGAGAGAGGCTCAGGACTCACCCAAATGAGAGGCAAAATAATTAGACACATACGAACATGTAGAACTAGTATTAAACAAAGTTGAAGCTAGTTGCATGCATAAAGTAATAGTACCTATAATAGCTTGATACAGACAGCTGGATTGACCCTGCTAAAATCTCCTCCATTGTCTGTCACTTTGTCCTCTAAATCTAGATTCAGACCCAATGAAACCTCCCTCACGCCGAGCATATTTGCATTGCCCTCTTGGGCCTCATAACTTAACTGTTCGATATAAGCAGCATGATCAACAATATCTAAGTAAGCTTGGCCCAAAGTCACTAGAGAATATATATTGATCCTCAATTGCGGTCTTAATCCATGTACAAAGCAACAAATCCACTCTTTATCTATTGGTAAAATAGCTCTGGAGTACCTGGAGAGCTTCTAAAACCTCGCCTCATACTAGGACACTATCATCATGCCCTGCTCCAGACAAATGAACTAGTGGCAAAGCCTATCTCTAAGGTTCTTGGGAACAAATATGGTCATAAATGCATCAAAAATCTCAACCAAAGTCACAGGTGGTACATCCACTGGCCTAGTATCCTTGACAGTCCGCCACCATTTCCTGGCTAGCCTGTCTAACTAATAGACTATAAACTTTTAACCTCTAGACTCCAACAATATCAATGTCTGTAACCTTTTCATGCAATCTATCAAAAACTTATGAGCATCCTCTCCAACCGCCCCTGAATACCTTGGTGGAGCCAATCTAAGAAAATACCTAAGCACCCATAGATTTTGGAAAGGTAATGCTCCCTCGTATTGTGCAACCAAAGCTTCTAGAGTGGTGTGTTCTACTAGGGCCTATATTGGAAGTTGTACTAGAGAAAATGGGGTCAATGTTGGGCCCTACTGAATGCTTTCAAGTGCAACTAGAAACTGCTCGATAGTCGTCAGCACCTCAGGTATAACCAAAAAAGTGATTGGGGTTGTGGGGGAACTAGGGCATCCTATCACTTCTCAATGGGGTCTGGGGGTTGCTCCTTGTTGGGAACCAATGGCACACCCCGACTCCTACTCGTAGATAGATTGCTATGTGGCATATCTATGAAAAGGGAAATAATCATATTCTAAGAAGTTGACAGATATTACTGCATGAACAGAATCAACAATAAGGAGTTTCCTAAACATCCCATAGCCTCCTGAAGATAAGTCACAAATATCTCTGCACCTATCCGTAGGACTTTACTAGATGGTAGCTTTGTACAGATGAGACTAGTGAGCCTAAGGTTCTAATACCAACTTGTCATGACCTGACTTTTTAGGTCATGATGCCACCTGTTAAATCCCGCCCACAGGAAAGCCAACCCAATACCCAAGGTACTTGTCCAATAACTATACATAATGATAGCTAACAACACACAATATAAGCCAAGAATAATATATCCCATAACCTAAAAATCACTTGTACAGAGCTACTATACACCCAAAATAAATAAATATATACATATAGACCCAAAATAATATAATACAAATACAGGCCAAAATTATATATATAAGGCCAGTGTCTGAATACAAAGACAGCCAAATAGATGGAAAGAGACTATAGAAGATCCCAAAAGCTACTCGGTGCTCACCAAAAGTCATTTGAAGCGGCTAAAATTGTAAAATTTGATATAACTAACACCGAATATGCTCCTAGACGTATTTGGCCATTTCAGAGTTGATGAAACTGTCAGAACTTCGTTCTAAGGCCATTTACTAGGACATTACCTGAAAACTCATTTTACAGTTATAAAAATCCTTTTAGTTCTAAAAGCTACATAAATACCAAATTATTCACCCAAAAATTAAACCATCAATATTAATAAGTCAAAAATAGCCTGAGGTCACCATGCAAATGCTCAAACTGATAAAATACTAATAGAAACATATAAATGACCTGGAGGGTCACTACACCAAAACTATAATATTTCAAAAATTAAGAAAAATATACTAACTTTGAGTAAAGTTAGGGAAAATGGGGTCTGCACCCAAAATTCCAAACCAACTCTCGTAAAATGACCTCTACTCCTCTTTGAGTCCATATCCAAAAGTTATACTCAAAATGAGGCTCAAAATAATAAGAATTAGTTGTATTTGTATTATGATTCATATTTTGACAGTTGAGCTACATTTGTAGGTGATCATAAAGGGTAAAGCTCATGTGGATTGACCCAGGGCACATGGATATGCCTTTTAGATAGGCTAGGCTTTCTTACCTCTATATTGAGCTGAAATATGTGTGATTATTGTTTGTTGTTGGAAATCCCTAAGTAAAACATATATATATTAGTTTAGACTGTGATTATTGTGTGAGCATTATAATGGTTATTTTTGTCGTAATAGCTTATGGTAGAGTTATTTGGGGCTGTGATAAACTTGTTATAGGTTATATATGATCTTGTACTATTTATATTGATATATATGCCTATTTGGTTACTTGTATACATGGTTGGGTTATTTACTACTAGGGGACATGCTACATTCTAGTAAATTGTCTATCAATTGTACTCTTGACTATGCATTAAAGTTCTACTATTATGATATTATTGATATATTGGACTTTTGGTTACTCAGTGACGGGATTGTGATCCTAATTGCCAGATGTACGTTATACCCTGGGATTAGCTGGATTATCTATTATTGTTTGGGATATTTATTGCATTTATCAGCTGGATTACCTACTCTTGTGTCTTGAAAACTTGTTACATTTATTTGTTGGCATGTATATTATTGTCCTTGTTACTAGTTATACTTATCAGTTGGATTGTTTACCATTATTCGGGATACTTAGGATACTTCTAGTTATCTGCTTTCTACGGGCCTTAACCTAGGCTTAATCTAGTGTTGTCATAGATTTGCATTGTTCAGAGCTTGTATTTTTACATATACACACGGTGCGATTTGAGAGGAACAAATCCTTAGAGACCAGTTAAGCAATTGACTATACGTAGATTTGAGTCCTAGATGACTATTCTTGGGTTCAAGTCCCTAATGACTATCGTGAGTTTGAGTTCCAAATGACGATTCCTGAGGTCTAACTCCTGAATGACATTTACTAAGGTTGAGTCTTGGATGACTTTTCTTGGTTCTAATTCCTAGATGACATTTCTTGAGGTTTGAGTCCCAGAAGATGTTTCTTAGGTTTGCGACCCAGATGACTATTCTTGGATTTGAGGCCCGGTTGATTGTTATTGGGTTAAGGCCTAGTTGATTGTCAGACTATTTAGCCCTGGCTAACTTTCCCAGCCATAGGTGAGGTCGAGAAGGGGGTTAGAGACCTCAACTACTGGTATAGGGGTTTGAGGCCTTGAGTGATATGGGTTTGAGTCCCTATATGTTACTATATCTGGCACTAGTTGAGATCTCATACCATCTGTTATCGATCCATGTATCTGTACACCTATACTTACCTTGATTGTGTATGGGTGTAACTTCTATGCTTAAGGGGGCCTAATTGGCATATAGGCATAGATACTAGGACCTTACACCTACTTATAACACCATACCTCAACCGTGTGACAGTTGTAATATGGTTTCATTTTGGGTTCATAAGTTGATACCATTGTACATGGCTTGGTTTCATTCAGTTATGGTTCTTTTGTTCTGCATACATGCTTGTCATTTGACCTTGGTTCAAATATCTAGTACTATAATATTTTATTATAGTTGTTCTTGCAATATTTGTTATATTTTACTTAATCGGTCGATGATGCCTACTAGGAACCTTCCACTGGTACTCACCCCTACTTTTCTTCATCTACGCGTAGTGTAGGTACAGTTATGAGCCATGATCGTTGATCTAGGGATGTTGTATCTACTATAGTAGACTTTTGGTGAGCACCAAGTAGTATTTGGGATTTCATATAGTTTCCTTGTATTTATTTTCCCGTCTGTTGTATTCAAACATTGGCCTTGTATATATATATATATATAGTTTAGGTTTGTATATGTAGGGAAGTACTCAGGTTATGTATGTATTTTTATTTTGAGTCTATAGTAGCTCTGTACAGATGACTTCCAAGTCTTGGGATAGGTTGTTGTTGCTTATTTTTATGTATTGTTATCTATCGATTGCTTTGTTATTAGGATAGGTATTGTAGGTTGGGTTGCTTGCCTATAGGTGGGATTTATCAGGTGCCATCATGACCTGAAAGGTCAGGCCTGACATGATTAATGTTAAATGCTAATGATCAAAGTAATTTTTGAGGCATTACACACACAATATTTATATAAGTGTTGTATAATGATAATATTATGATGAAATAGTTGAAAAAATACTAGTAAAAATATTGACTCCTTGATGAATAGTCTTGAAATATGATGATAAATTGGTTACTAAGAACTTAAGAAATGATGTGATGCTATCATTGAATGATTCAATTGATGATAATTCTATTATTGAAGGAATAGCAAGATTGATTGAAATTAATGCATATTGCTAGGAAATTCAAAAAAAACTTTGATGATATTGATGATACATTATAAAAGAATCTTGATGAATAATGTGTCTCATTGTTGAAGAGTCTTTATTGAGAGTCGATTGCGAGGGAAATCAAATAATGATGTTGAGGCCTATTATTGAACAACTTGATAGATTATAACAATATGAATGTTGAAGTAATGATGAGAGTGATTAACTTTAAAATCATTATATCAAATGTGTGGACTATTGTATACGCTCATATTTCTTTTCAAAGTTTGTAATTATGTTAATTTGTGATGTGAAATGATTTCTACTATTGATAAAAGCTGAAGAAAAATGATTTCATCTAGATATTTAGGATCAGGCCACATGCTCTATAGCAGATGTGAAATATTTGACTACACATAGGGGTCGAGCCACACGCTCCATGGAATGAGATATTTGATGACATATAGGGGTTGGGCCACAAGCTTTGGGGCAAGAGATATTTTATGCCATATAGGGAATGGTCTACACACTCTAAGGCATGTGATGTGAATAATTGAAGTGTGGGCCTCGAGCTCTGGGTAGGTATATGGATAGATACGTCCCCTATGGATTTCAATTTGATTATATCAATGGATGTATATCATAGGACATATATACATCATGGATACTTGACATTGCATTGTATCATTTGGACTTCACTATATCCCATTTCATTTCACTCATTGTACTGTTATGGATATTTGTATAAAGTATGTTAGAATGGTTATTCCATTCACGTAAACTTTTGAAGGTTGTCTATATTTACAATGTATACTTGTATTGTAGGTATATATATTGTGTATACTATCTTTCCTTAGTGTAGGTTGTAGTTATAATATTTTGATTGATATGGAAGGAGTGTTTGTGTTATTTATTCTCTACCTTTGTTTAGAACCTCTTGTTGGGTACCGTATAGGTTGATACTTACCCTTGCTTCCACACATGTTTTAGGTTGTGAAGCTAGTTCTGGTTCTGGTTGACATTTCTTCTCATTTTGGATTCGAGCTTTGTAACAGGTTGAGAGATAGCAGCTAGTCCATTTCAGTAGACCCTTCAAACTTCTATTTGCTTACTATGTTTGTTTTATTTGAGAATCAAAGACTTTGAGACTTAAATATTTTCCTTCATCTTCTATTGTAGTAGAGACTTGTACATGTGATACCATTTTTGGATTGGTTCTATATGTATATTGCTTATCTTTGAGAGGCTATGAAGACTGTTAGGAAACTTTCTTATAGTTCTAGAAATTCTTGTTGTGCATGGTTACTGGTTGTGAGTATTGAGTTTTCACATGTTCTTTTGGTGGATGGACAGTACTAGAACTTTAGCCAATACAAGAGGTAGGGGAACAACCCTTAAGGGTGTGATTAAGAACCTAGCTAGGGGCAGAGGTCATGTTAGAGGTAAAGGACATGCTCATGGGGATGTACCTCCTAGAGACTACAATAGGAGAGAATCCCTTAAGACTATAGTTAAGACTAGAGAGGATCAGGTTCCTCTAGAGATTGGGATTGCACCATTGCTATAGGATATTCTATTGAGGGTTTTGGGTGATACTTCAGATTATGGCACAAACTGGTGGTGCTACAGGTACCCTAGAAGGTTCATGAACCCGAGAAGGTGGATAGATTCCTATTGTTCATGACATTTCTATTCATGATTAGGTGGGCCATCCAACATTAGTTGCAGATGATCAGATTGGTTCCAAGGTAGTTATTTCGGTTGATGATAAGCAGAGTTATAAATGATTTTAGAAGATCAAACCACCCCAGTTCTAGGGTGGTAATGGTGAGGATGTTTATGAGTTATTAATACTATGTCATGAGATATTGGAGGTTGTGGGTCTAGTTGATCCTCGAGGTGTTAGGTTTATTGCTCTTTATATTCGAGGCACTGCTATTGAGTGGTAGCAGACTTACATGAGAGCTAGGCGAGTTGGATCCTCTCTGGTAAAATGGGATATGTTCTTAGGTGTCTTCCATGATTGATTTATTTCTTGGAGTGTTTGAGAGGAGAGTCGGTCAAGTTTGCAAGCTTGACCCGCTTGACCTATAGTAGTATGTTTGTTGTGAGTATGAGGCATGTTTCTATCAGTTGTATCATCATGCTATATCTTTGATCCTTACTCATTATCAGGGATTTGGTTTTCTCTATTATATCCTATGTGTTCTGATTACCTCGTGTAGGGACTTCTTTTCAATCTATTGTGAGTACCACTAAAGAGGCAAAGTTGATCGTTCATGAAGAGTTTAGGGACTCCAAGAGGGCCTACACATCTATCCAATTCTCAGGTACCTTATCTGGAAGTAGAGATTCTTTTAAAGGGATTATTCTTCCAAGCATAGAGGACCAGTTCATGCATCATTACTGGCATTCAAGGGAGTAATTGTATTCACATCAATTCATTGAGGTCATTGCAATAGTGTCAAAGAGGGCCCTATCCCGGTTTTATAGTTGTAGCTAGTGTGGCCAAGAGGGCCATATCTCGGTATTATTCAGGCTAGTGGGGTCAAGAGAACTCTGTGTTATACTTTTCCAGGAGACCCAAGAAAGAGGCAGTCTTGTTTCTATGTTTGTCATTTCAATGTCATGCTCATGCATAGTACGTGAACCATCAAACTTTATGATGGTCAAAATACCCATTAGTGTCCTAACAAGAGACTTAGCAATAGTTTGAGAGGAATTTTCCACAAGTTTTAGAAATTCACTTGCATTATCAGTCTTGGAAAGAGTAATATTAATATTGCCTGCAATAATCATTCGTATGAACATTAGGCCTAATCTGTTAGATCTATTCTAGTGCTTATAATAGGACCTTTTTCTCAACATTGCTAGTTTCAGTAATAGCAATTGATTTCTCAGTGTAAAGTGCAATATCCTGATCTAAAACTCCGAGATGAAATTTAATCCAGAGGTAGAGTGCGAACGAAGAATAAATATTGCAAATAACTTTGCTCATTAGTAATACTTTGAGTTATACTATTAGATTCAAAGATGGTTTACAAACTCTTAAATGTATATTGATGTCCTCCTTTGGGCGAACATCAAAATACAACTTCACACATAATGATTATTAAGTATAAATTTAACATTATTTGATAATGTTTAACATATCAATTAATAATATTTATTATCTTTGGATAAATAAATATAATTAACAGTACATCTGTTAATTATCTCCTTAATGTTAATGGTTTTACGAACAAATAATCAACCTTTAGATGATCCATAAATGTCTTGTAATAAAAAATTTTAATTTATTCGTATAAGTGTTATATCAGTTATAAGCATCAAAATAATGGATATTTGAATTTAAGTTTAATCATTATTTTGGAATTAATCCTTCAAAGACTATACCATTATGGTGATTAACTGATCTCACATATAATTCCAAGTTATTTTAGCATAATAGAAGCATTACAGCTTCTACATATCCGTAAATAACAGTAATTATGACTCCTAGAATTTCATAAATAGGGTTCATAAAGTTGAAAGAAACATAAATTTGAATGAAAAATCACTAGTTTTTGAATGTTGCTCTGATACCACATGTAAGGATTTACCGTAATTTAAATTGTCAAACATAAACAATCTAACATGAAATACTATCATAAATTTAAGATCATAGAACTATATGATATTCATATGTATCTTCTTTACAATAATTCAGTCAAGAAAATATACAAAACTCAATCATAAGATCTTGACTTAACTTGAGTGAAAGTCTTTTCTTATTCTTGACAAAATATTAATTTTCTCTCTGTTTTTCTTTTACTAATTTCTTTTCGAATAGCGGTGATGGAAAGTACGATATTCTTTAATTTTTTTAAAAGCAGAGAGAAGACCAATTACCTATAGTCCCACTTTCCATCAAAATAGGAAGGGAAAGTTATAACCATAATAAATAAATAATGTAACATGAAAGCCTATCATAAATTCAAGATTCTAGAACTATATGATTTTCACATGTAACTTCTTTACATTAATTCAGTTAAGAAAACATACCAGAATCAGCCATGAGATCTTGATTTGACTTGAGCATAAGTGTTTTCTTGTTCTTGACAAAATGTTAATTTTCTCTCTCTTTTGCTTTTTTGATTTCTTTCGGAATAGAGGTGGTGGAAAGTATGGTATTCTTCAGTTTTTAAAGGTAGAGAGAGGACCAGTTACTTTCAGTCTCACTTTTCATCAAAATGGATAAGGAAAGTTATAATCATAATAAACCTCCACCAACATAGGTAGTGAGGTAGTGAAAAGTTACAATAACTTCCACCAACATAGGTAGTGGGTGGTTTCAATAAATTCCACCAACATAGTTATTGGGGTAGTGGGTAGTTTTAACTAAAATAAATTTCCACTATTTATCATCTAATTAGAATTTAGTTAGTAATTAAATATTAAACAAAAAGTAATATTAACATGTCACGACCCAAAATGGATCACGATTAAAGAAGAATGAAATAAAATGGAAACCAACACATCATAACACCAAACATCTACACCAAATTAAGATTTCTCACATGTCCAGTATTACAATACCATAAGCAATATCTACACAGTATATGAAATATCATCAAATATGGGTCAAGTGTCTCGTGACCTTGCCACCTACTCGTGATCAAGGGCGTTACAATGCCTTAACCTTTCCACCTACTCGTGATCAAGGGGTGATACAATGCTTCGACCTTTCCACCTGCTCGTGATCAAGGGGTGTTATGACATTTCAACCTTATCACCTACTCGTGATCAAGGGGTGTTACAATATTTTCAACCTTGTCACCCACTCGTGATCAAGAGGTGTTACGATATTTTCAACCTTGCCACCAACTCATGATCAAGAGATGTTACGATATTTCAACCTTGTCAACTACTCGTAATCAAGGAATTATAAAGTATTATTCTCACACTTGCCTCCTACTCAAGTCAAGGGGGTGGTACAAATATGAAACATATTACCCTTGCCTCCTACTCGAGTCAAGGGGTGATACGATGCAACATGATATCAACACAAGTCAACAATACCAACTTAAATATGCACATAAGTATAATAACATCGTGATAAAAATGGTACAACAATATTCTCACCTAGTCATCAAGGAAAGAATTAAATACCTCCACCGGGTCATAATTTATCCTAACATCTCATATAATAATACCCATTTTCATGATCAAGTATACCAATAACATCAGACCTCACTCACCCCACAATATAAACACATCATAATTATATGCTAAAATCAAGTATGACATAAGTACCAGAACTTACTCATCCCCAACAACCTAATTACATCAAAATCTTACCCCGAAAATCAAATATAATACTAGTACTGGACCTTACTCGTCCTCAAGGTATAGATACATCATAATTATGTCAAAAATCAAGAATAACATAAGTACCAAACTTTGCTTGTCCCCAAATATATGCATATGGTCATCAAAGTATCTCATTAACCATCAAGTTACCAAAAAAATTTCCAAATAGTATCACAAGCCTTGATTTATTATAACAACATTTCACAGGATTGAAAAATACAAGTTTCCATCTCAGATTAACAATATAATCACAATTATTCATGATTCAACTTAACCGAAATCACATTTTCATCACTACCTCATCCCATCAACACAATTATTCATAAATTAGTCCATATCTCACAATTACAATATACACATGATCAATAGCTCTAATCCAGTCCCAACAAGGTTAGTCAAACCTATCTTAATGCTTAAACTACACTCGAACATGCTTTCAATCAACTCAAGCCTCCAAATGATCCTCCAATCGACCAATCACTATCAAAATCAGATACTATGTATCAAGAGGAGCATTTTGATACCCATATTGGCATGAATTAGGCTTAGGAGCTAAACGGGCAATATTAGGGCAAACATCTAAAGTTCTCAAATTTGAAAATTGACTTTAAAATTAAGTTCTATGCGAAAAATGGAGTCCATGGGTGAAAATCCCATCAAAATCAAGCTTAAATCAAATGAGGAATTAGCATTTAAAGTTTGAAACCCATGGTCTAAAAATTCTTAATTTTGGACATCAAAAATCATGAATTTTAGGATGCAATGAAGATAACACTCATCAAAAATGATTAATATAATGTTAAAAATACGTACCCAGCAAATATTTTCAAAACTCTTCTACAAAATTGCCTCAAAAAGCTTGAAAGTTCAAAAATGGGTTAAAATGGTGGTTTACGAGTTTAATATTGTGCAAGTATAAAAAGCTCTTCGCGATCGCAGGTGGTATCCTGCGAACGTGGAGGAAAAGGCCAAAAGACCTCCACGATGGCGGAGACCAACCCGACGAATGTGGATAACAAAGGGGAGGGGGTCATTCACATGCGTTAGTATTCCGCGAACGCAGACTATCCCTTCGCAAATGCGGAGAGAAATCACTAGACCTCCACGAACGCGGAGAGAAAACCCACTAGACCTCTGTGAAGTGGATGCTTCTCTGCAAACGCGGAGAACAAATCACACCTGCACCAGAGATCAACAAACCTGCAATACCGAGTCTAATTTTCTACTCGGAATGGACCCCCAAAACTTATTCAAACTCAGAATTACACAAACTTTACATGTATTCATATTAGAAATAGCGATCCGGATTCAGCGGAATCATCAGAAATCAATTTTAAGGCCTACTCACCATATTTACCAATCCAACCCGATAAAACTAGTTTAAAACTCAAAATACCAAAATTGCTCTCGGCAACTTTAAAAAATATAACGAGGTCATTTCTAGCGTTAGTTTCACCATCCGAAACTAATAAAACTGTCGAAATTCTGATTTGAGCTTTCAAAGTCTGAATGTTGACCAAAGTCAAACTTTGGTTCTAAAAATAACTAAAAATACAACTTTTGGCCTAAAAATCTTATTTCAACTCCGAATACATTTCTGTAACTTCTCATAGTTTAGTTTCGGAATGCCGGAGCTAATGAAATTGATGGATCCTCGATCCGGCACCAAAAACTCAGAATGGTACATAAACTCACTTTTTTAATAGCTTAAGCTTCCAAAAAGTGTCAAAACTTAAATTTCTCATTTTAAAAACTCAGAATTTCGATTCCAACAATACTGACAACTCAAAATAGACCCAAAACAACTTATTGAAGGGCAAAACAATAATTTTCACAGATATGGCCAAAAATAACCAACCAGGTCATTACATAACGTGAACCATAAAATTAATATACATGGGCCATAAAACTAACATATAAGGTAAGGTTGTATAAGCTACTTGGAATCAATAGAAAAGTGTGTTAAGGTTATGTCCTTTCAAGTTTTCTTAAAGTTTAAAGAACAATAAAGCTAGTTATTATAGTCAAATTACTCATAGCCATATTTGAGATGGTTGCTTGCTTGACTTGATATAGTCATCCGTCTTGAGGATTTGTATTTTATTAATGGCAACCATGAGTTTAAATACTACTTAATAGGTCACTTATAACTATATTGATTGTCTTCGAACCATTCAATGGTTCGTTGTACACTCTAGGTTATTATGGGTAGTTGTATCATTAGTAAATTAGGGGCTATATGCATGTTGCTGGAGGGAATATTAAGATGAGCTGAAGCCTACAAGCTATTTTGATAATAGATCCTAGCTATAGTAGAGCCTACAGTCTAAGGGATTATAATAAAGCATGTTCATTCACGGGCTATAATGTTTATCTATACGAGCCAGATTAAGGCTTACGGGCCAAAGAGCTACCTTTGGCGCTATATGATATGCCTTAAGGGCTTGGTACAAAGTTCCTTGGCGACTAAATATGTTGCTTATGGGACTAGATATGTTGTCTATAGTACTAATTGGTTGCCTAATGATCTAGATACAAATACGTGAGCCTTATATGCTCAAATACAGATATACGAGTCCTGTGTGCTTAGATGCAGATATAGGAGTCTTGTGTGCTCAGATACATATGTGAAGTTCTTTGGGGATAGATATACAATTTCCCTAGGGGGATATATAGATAAAGTTGCCTTCAGAGTTTTGTGTAGAGTGCATGAGGTGCTATCGAGTTATAATGATTACCTACTAAGCTAGTATATTACTAATAGGGATATACAGATTAAATTGTCACCTTCCAGGCTCATAGAAACCTGGGTAGGTGGTCTTATTTATTGTTTATACTATCGTGCTTATGGGGGCTTGATAAGTTTGTATTTTATCAGCTTATTCCACTTTTAAGCATAATTATTATTATGTTATAATGCTAATTGAAGTAATTTTAGGTCTTCGTTCTTTTATATGATGGTAATTTTTTAAAATAAAAGGAATGAATGATTGGAGCTGAATTTTATCTATTCATGGTTGGTTGGGAACATGATGTAGCAGAAGTGCACCCGCATCTTGCAGGGGCAATGCACTCGCAAACAAAATACACTGGAACTTGCACATACGTGCAGCAGAAGGGGACATGCATTTTCAATTATCAGTGCAGGTACAACTGACCATGTCTGGAATAAGTTGTTGATGCCCCAGCGTGTAACAGAGTTGAACTTGTAAAACGCAAGTTAAGCGCAAGTGAATCCAACGGGAACAAAAAATCTGAAATTGAAGGTCACAAATATTAATTGAACTCTTTGATTTTCCTTTTGCTTGAAAAAAGGAAGTGAAGATGGGAAATGCTTCATGGTGACAACTTGGGATTTAATCCAAATATAGTCTAAATCTGATTATATTCTCATTTAATAGTTAAAAGTAGAGATAGTCGATGCCTACTTTAGATAATGTTTGGTGATTTTTATGGTAAGATTTTGGGGTTTGACAGAATCCAAAACAAATAGACTTGGGTCAATAGAACTTTGAATATAATTTAATCCAAATGTCATCCATGTTGAGATCTATTATAAGCTAGCTAGTCAATATCTATCATGTTACCACCGTTAAGATATATAGTATTAACCATGGAATATATATTATCAACTATGAGTTTAGATATAGTATTTATTATAGAATAATTATTCATTCAATTTTAATAAAAGTTTTAATAGATCATATAATCGTTTATAGATGATTTAGTGAATAAAGTTTTAGCTTACACACAGAGGATTAAATCATCAGTTCTTATAAGTATAAAGGTTTTCGTTCACAATCTAAGATGGAAATTGGACAAGTCATCAGTATGATTATAGAATAAGATTATATATAATTGATCTTGATTATGGGAACGGTGTAGTTCCAACTTCTTGTGCTAGTGCATATTGTATGTATTGAACGGGACCGAGTAGAGATAGTTGTTTTAGACTAACTAATAAAGACATATTTTCTAAACTGTTAAATGTACTTATATTATCAATCCTGATATAACTATTATGATTTATATATATTATTTATCATTTTGAATTATTAAAAGGTGAGATTTTGAGATGGGTCAATATGTCTGGTAGATTGGATGATAATAATATATATTGGTGGAATAATAAGTTAGTTGACGGAATTCATGTCTTGATATAGAGATTGATGATATGCCTTTTGAGAAGTTTATAAGTTTTCATCGTGTCAAACCTTGCAAGTGGATTTCTGAATCCGACACATGAAATAAGTTAGTGCTCTAAACAAATTAATCTTTAAATAATTTGTCAGTAATTTAATTTATTAATTAGTATATGTAATCTTAACATGGGAATTACATAAGTGTTTAATGGAGAGTTTTGAAATATAAATATATTATTATGGTAAGAATAATAATATATTTATATTTATAAATAGAGGAGTGCAATTATATTATGGTAAGAAATATAGTGCAATTATTTTAATGGAATGATTTGTAATTTATTATGGTAAGAATAATTTCAAATTAATTATTTGAATTATTTCCATTATAGGGAGCCTTAGTAATTAATTATGTGGTCCCTACAGTGTCCATATTTAAGTAGAACTCGGAATCATATTTCTAATAAAAAAAAAGGAGAACACATATTAGTTTCTTGTTTTTCAAGAAAAGTAGGTTTCCTTTTTCCTTTTGGATTTGGAAAGGTCCTCTATAAATAGGGATTTTTCGAACCTAGAAATAAATGAAAAAAGGAATTAGGGTTTCTATATAATACTTGCCCCCTAAGTATCGAGAGAGTTCGGATGTGAACTTGGGATCACTGTAGAAGACTACAGAACTGCAGTCTAACTTGTGGATTCGCTTGAAAGTATATGGTCATGGTTCAAGAGGTATTTATCGAATTAAATTTCAGAAAATGTATGTATTCTAGCATGATTATATGTGTGCTAGCATAAACGTATGTGTTATTTGTTATTCATGTAAGTAGTACGATCCTAATGTGCTTTCGCTGTGATTATGATTTTCAACAATTGGTATCAAGAGTCACACTTACATCTAAATAGATAACATAATTAATCTAGTTAGACATATGTGCGATTAATTCATTACTCAAAACGGGTCATGACTAAAGAAGAAAGAAATAAAGCAGAAACTAACACAACATAACAACAAATATCCCAAAACCTGGAGTTATGAGTACAAGAGCATCTTAATAGTACGGAAGGTAAATACAACTATCTCAAAATAAGATACAAAATTGTCTCATAACATCTGGTACAAAGTCTAAAAGAAAGCAATAAAAAGAGTCCCAACGATCCACTACAACTCGAAGTCTAAGCCTCACCAGTAAGATCTAGATAAAAGTAGAATAGCTCAACAAGAGTGATCAACAATCCTGTGTGGGTCCCTATACTAAATTTGCAGAGAGGAAATAAAGTAGGAATGAGTACACCAAAATGTAGTAATAGGTTCAACCAACTGGATAAGAGAAATCAAATAAGTATGTAGCAACGAAGAATACTATCACCTGCAAGAAAAGGATTAGTGCACAATGTAAATCGTATACATACTAGTAGAATAAAGTATTAGTCAAAGATGCAATGCATATGCAATGAATGGAAGTAATTCAGGAGGAGAAAATATGGCAGACGCTGGTGCCAACATATATATCTACCGAGCTGAAGCTACAAGGTAGAATCCATGGGGATCTTATCAGACCATATACAAATACATCAAGTGTCACGATGGTCGATGGCGTCGATGACACCCCGACTGACGACGAACTCTGGAATCAATGATATTTTGGCGAACTCTGGCATAGGGAGAGAGATATAAAAAGGAATACATGTCAATATAAGAATATATAGATGCATAACAATGATAACATGCCACAACGTACTCTGGACCACTAAACACTATATAAATGCATAACAACACTAATTAGATGTATATCGAATATAGTATGTTTTGACAGACTCTGGCGCCACTAGACATATCTCAAATAAAACTGTTATCCCAAGCCTAATGCAATATAGATGCAATGCATGCCTAAACAGAGTAATAGTATGTATCCAACATGATGTGCCTCGGTGGACTCTAGCTCAAGAAACTAAATCATATCAAGCCCTTGACTCACATATCAACCTAAATCTTATAATTACCACATAAAAATGCTCAATAACTCAAATCCAATCCAAGAGGGTTAGTCAAACCTACCTCGATGCTGAAATCACACTCGGATAGGCTTTCAACCAACGCAAGCCTCCAAACGATCCTTAAATCGACCAATCACTATCAAAATAAAATACTACATATCAAAAAGAGCATTTTGATACTCATATTGACATGATTTAGGCTTAGGGGTAAAATGGTCAATTTTAAGGCAAAAATAATCAAAATTTCTGAATCAGAAAATTGACTTTAAAATCAAATTCTACACGAAAAATAGAGTTCATGAGTGAAAATCTCCCTAAAATCAAGTTTAAATCGAAGAAGAAATCAACATTCAAAGTTTGAAAATCATAGCCTAAAAATCTTCAATTTTGGACATTGAAAATCATGAATTTTAGGATGAAATCAAGATAAAACTTAAGAAAAATAATTAATATAATATTAAAATCACTTACCCAGCCAGAATCTTCGAAAACCCCTTCTCAAAATCGCAAAAAAACTTGAAGTTCGTAAAAAATGATTAAAAATGGTGTTTCACGAGTTTTAATCTGTCCATGTGTAAAAAGCTCTAAGCGAACGCGAAGGGGAAGGGTCAAAAGACCTTCGTGATCGCAGCGACCAACTAGTGAATGTCACGACCCGGATAGGGGGCCTAGATGTGACATGGCAAAGGAGAACCTGAAAGTCCTCGATCAAGCCATCATAGCATCATCACACTCATCATCAGTTCAGAAGCGCGGAAAAATAAACACAACACATAATATAAAGGAAACGAGGCTTTGGACTCAAGCTATGGGGATGTTGCCGGGAATGGGATGAGCATGAATCACATACCACATAGCAAGTATTTCTAAGGGGCAAGTAAGTAGGACTCAAGCTGTGGGGGCATACCGGGTTAGGAGACTTTCCACATAAGCACATTCTTAACATTCACAATCCCATACACATAATCATAAGCATAAACGAACATCATTTCCATAAACAAAGCACAATAGTCATAACATCTCAAATAAGCATAATACAATGTGCAAGAGTTTAGTGTGTCCAACATAGCCTCTACATAAGAAGAGCGAGGCCTCGACATAGTTTGGGGCTCATCCTCAATACATGAAATAAGAAAATAAATAAAATACAAGGAAGATAGAAGGTGGATATTTCCCTTGAACAAAAGGGCTCACCACAAGCTAGTAACTCCAAAGGTATCACTCGTCGTCCGCCGGAAGATAGAAGTCGTCACCGGTCCCTACATAGTTAGAACATATAGATAAAGAGTATGGGTTTGCACAAAATATGTACTAAGTATGCGGGCATGCAATGCATATGACAATATAGTAAGACCAAATGAGATGAAAAGGGGACAAGTGATACAAAAGGAATGTACATACAGAAAGGAAAAATATTATAGCAATATGTCATGCCATGATACATGAAATGCAACCTAAGATCATATTATAGCGGGGATGCGACCTCAACCGACACCGAAAGAGACTCGAGCGAGCTACTACTTAGATCCGAACTACTTTCCAGGTAGGTCCCTAATAACCCTAAAACAAGGAAAAACAAACATTCATCCCATCTAGGGAGAAATCCCATGTTGGCACATGGCTTGACGGAAAAGAGTATAGACCCTTGAAGATTGTCCACCCCGACTCCAATCCCTCGGTACTAAGCCTCATCCCACTGGAATACATATATATAACTATGCAAGCCTTTCAAAATGGAGAGGTGACATTCTTTTCAAAATCATGCATCATTAGCCAAACCAAACATGGTAAAATCCATATCAATAATTAGGCTAAAAGCCATCAAAAGTTTCCATAATCATTTCCATATCAATGCAATAAGAGTAGCTCATCTACACAGCTTATCATATCAAGCCTTCATAACATAACAAAGTGGTGCAAGCACCCATAATGCTCAAAGAGCCATAACAAGAGA